>JAUTBQ010155763.1:0-13334 GCA_032361185.1 Lepetodrilus ovalis | reverse complement strand
TCTCTCTCTCTCTCTCTCTCTTTCTCTCTCTCTCTCTCTCTCTCTCTCTCTCTCTCTCTCTCTCTCTCACTCACTCTCTCATTTACAAATATTGCTTTATGATGTACCCAGGACCAATACTGATAACTATTCATCTATTCACTCTACTACAAGTGGCAGATTGCATAGATGAATTTTGACTTGTTCTTGTGAATCATATTCTTACTTGCTAAGTTGTGCCTGCATGATAAACATAGCTATCTACATAGATTGCATATCATAATTGCTAGATTGCATGTCTTAGTATAGACATTAACTCTGAAATGCGTTCCTTGTAATGCAATTTAATATTGCTTTTCCATTATTGCAAGTTTCCCAGGGCATTGTTTCATGGAGCCCTCGTATCTACTATGAGACCATAAGCACCCTCGTAGCAATCTCTTATACATGGCGATAGCACACTTACGAGAGTGTTATCATCTCATAGTGGATATGAGAGCTTCAAGCAACGATACCCTGGACATTTAATTGCAATCATTAAATGAAATTGTCCAACAGTAACATTTAGAAAAGTCCTCTTAATATCTTTTGAACTTCACTATTAAGTAAACTATTATCTTCTAAAATTATTTTAAGTTGTTTTTTTAATATGTCACATCTGATAATCTAACTCCTTTATGGTTGACAAATGGAATTACACATATTCTGAAACCAACCAAACTAGAAAATCTGTACAATACACATAGAAAACTACACCCTATCTCCACACTTATATCAGCACTAGTATTGAACACATTCAAATTCAATGACTAATTATTGCATGCTTTCAGGAAATCTGACTTCACTGTGTTATTTGTGCAAGAAAATTCACGGTATAAATCTTTCTAAGCATCGCGTGACAAATCTAACAAGCAATGAAAAAAAGCATTAAATAACCTGGAATTGATCTAAAAGCTTCCCCCTACAATAGTTAATGCCACTGAATTATAATGCTATATTTTTTCCCTACCCATGTGCTAGTATGACTGATGTACCATCAATGCCAAAAATAATCTCCTGTCCTCTCCTCACAATGGAGGTTTGAAAAAAAACCTCCAGATTTATGGGACCTCATCATTGTTGATCATGGTCCTAGGAAATAATCAATGAAGATTCTGTACGTAGATTTTAAATTAATAGGGATCGTCTCAGTTTCTGTCATCTCGACACTCTGGTTCAGTTGTGAGAGCAGCCAGCGTTTAAGGGACACATTTTGTTGGCTTCGTAACTCGGGCATTGTCGGCCATTTTGACCAATCACATCCTCGGGTTATACAGCATGTAGAAAGATGTCCCAATTCCATGCATTGGATGCCCGTGGGGTTTTGTCTCATCAAGTTAGTGTGGAAAGTCCAATATAAGGGCTAACGTTAAACAGGTTGCTACTGTCCTCTCCTAATGGGCTGGAATTCTTTCATTTTCTTTACCGCGTATTTGTCCATCTTGATTAACTCTATTGCTCTACCATTTTATGATGGATCGATACAGTCCATGGTGTGTTTGTTTGTGTGTTTGTGTGCGTGTGTGTGTGTGTGTGTGTGTGTGTAGCATCTTTGGCTTCACCACTAGTCTTCATTAATAATGTGCTACATCAATGGAAGATACCAATAAAATCATTCTCAATACTTGGATGTGCCAGAAAAAAATTCATATTTTGATTTTATTTTTTTCTAAATTAAATAATTTTGGTAGTTTTTCTCCATTTAGCTACATGAGTTGTTTCTCCTTTTGTAATATTATTGTCTTGTGTATTTAAAAATTCTTGAAGCTCTAAATGTTACATTAATGTTACCCTTGTCAATGAATCTAAATGGGGAGTATACAACCCAAGCAGCTGCTTCAGGTGCTAGAAGTTTAATATTTACAATTCCATCTCATCCTACTGGGTACCCATTTTACAGCTGGGTGCACTGGAACGGTCTTGATCTAAGCACTTTGCTTGAAAGAGTGCTATACAATGGCTTGAGCTAGACTTGAACCCATATCTGTAAATACATGTGCATTGCTATGGATGAATCTTATTTTATAACTTTACAAATACAATGACTGATCTGCAATTGAAAGTGTTGAACACTATTATCTCAGTGTATTTTCCTATTGACAAATGTTGCTTAATAGATTACAAATCCAATGATTGAACTACATTTAAAAGTATCGTCAAACGCTAAAAAATTATCTAAATGTATTTCCCTGTAATTCCTAGCAAGACTGTCTGGCTAGAATTAGTCTGTTCACAACCAAATGGTAATTATATACGTAGCCGGCATGTGTTAAATTGGCACCAGTGGTTAGGTTGAAGAGTGGACCCTTAGTTGTGAAATTCTGCTGGAGGGTACATCTAGCAAAATGGCTAAATCAGTCGAGTAGCTGTTGCTATGCCAACCAGAATAGCCAGATTACTCCTCTTCAGCTACTTGACAAATCATGGCAGAAAAGTTTCTTTTACAATCCTTGACCATGTGATTTTTCTATTGATTACGCAAGAATGACTTTGACTCGCGGCAGTAAAACAACATCCTATCGTAAGCTGGATGAAGAATTATGACTGCTTTTGTGCTGTTTCGTCATCGAGAAGAACTTTGACCACAAATCTCATAAGTTATCCCTTTTGGTTTTATATGCAATATTGCATATCAGAATACATCCTCGTAAGCTGGATAAAAAATGATGATAATTTTTATGCAATTTCTTATCACTGAGATGAACCTCAACCACAAGTCTCATAAATTCTCCCTTTGTTTATACAAGTAATCCTGAGTTGCTCCCCTTCATTGCTCTTCCATACGATACATGCACATGACCCACATGTAATATTCTCTGTGTGCTAGAGCTTGAACAATTGGAAAAGTGTTGATATTGCAAGCACTACATCTATCAATTCACAAACTTTCTTAAGCTTACAAGGGAAGTCAATAGATTTAGAGATCTGGTGAACTTCTACAATAAATCAGTAAGGCTTTATGTGTTTTAGATAAGCAAGCCGTCATGACCTCTGAAGTTACGGTCTGTAGATGTTGATGAAAAGGAAATTGGTTTAAATCCTGCCTCTAGAAACTTTTCAAATGATTGAATGATGTTTTCAATGTCGAGGCACCAGAGAATTAGTTCAATGACCCTGGCATGACATCGGCAGGAAAAATTATTTATACATTGGCAATCTTTCAGATGGTAGAACAGCGGATATTACTGTGTGGTCTGGTGTAAACACACCGAGAACCTCTCGAAACAAATCCAGCCCAATTAATACTTTCAAAAGCCACAAACATCATGGCTTTATGACAACCCTGAAACTTAACACAAATGGTATTATGTAAATGATACCTCGATAGCTTTCTGCTGCCATTTCCTGATGGTGACTCTTAAATTGAGAAAGTCACTTATTGTCAGATTGAGATCATTCATAAAAACATCCTCCTGAATTAGATATTCTGGTGTTTGTGACAAAGTACTGTTCTCGGGTTTGCTTTGACAACTTCCGCCTTTTATAGGAATAAAAAAGTTCTTTGGAGTTGATTTCAGATTGACAAGAGTATCAGTTATTCACATCATAAGCATTGGAGCTTGCCTGGCTATTTGGAGCTGAAGCTGGACACATTTCACAATGGTTCCAAATGCCAATATGGACACAGTTCATGAAGGTTTCATTGTTCCAAAGTTATAAGGTGGAATAATGACCCTGTTTATGGCCTATTTACGAAGGTTCCATTGTTCCAAAGGCACATGACAATGATGGCCTGAACATGAACATCCTTCATTAAACGATGATTCTTAAAGGACCATATTAACACAGTTCATGAAGCTTGATGGTTCAGAGACTATTTTAACTCATAATAAATCAATTGTTCCAAGGGCATAAAGAAATTATTACGATATGGACACCATTCATAAAGCTTTTTCGTATTACCCATATTGACACTGTTCATGAAGACTCAATGCTTCCAAGGGCATAAGACAACAATGACATGAATATTGATACCATCCATCAAGCTTTATCATTCCTATGGACCATATGAATACTGTTCATGAAGACTTCATGATTCCAATGGCATGAAATCTGAATATGGACATTGTTGATACTGATAGCTTGATGGATCCAAGTTAATAAAGCAACAATGACAATATGGACATCATTCATTTATTAATGTTCATAGTTTCACGCTTCCAAGGGAATAAGGCAGTTATGACCATGAATATAGAAAGAATGAAGACTATATATGCTTCTTAGTGCATAAAGTAACGGTAACTTGATTATGGACACCATTCATAAAGCTTGATGATTCTTACAGCCCATATGGACACAATTCGGGAAGACTTCATAGTTCTTGGCACATAAGACAAATATGGCCATGAATATGAACCCCATGAAGACTCCATAGGGGCAACAATGACCTGAATGTGGACATGATTTCTCGAGCTGGCTGTGGACGAAGCTGTTCCATAATCTCCACCATTAAGCTCTGGTGTTTCCACAGTGGAAACCTACAATCCAGTTTGGTCCACACACTAATGGGGCAGGAAACAGCAGCCAGGAATTCGTAAATAGCATATGCTGCAATTAGCCGCGCGTATGGCATCAACGGCCTTAGCTGGACCATTAGTCCCACCATTTATATGACTATTATAGAGCATCCGCCAACATGGTTATATGAGCGGATTTGTTGGTATTTGTTTTCTAGCCCATGTCTTGTTGATTGATTAGCCTGGACAGTAATAGTAATAGACTGGGCAAATATTTTCTGGAAGTACGTATATGTTATAATTCTTTGTAATGAATATGCTCATTGTTTGGTTCTTTTTTTAGGGAGGGGATGTCGTTTGGGAGTTTGAGATGAATTTTGTTTTAGTGATTTTTTTAAAATTTAATTTTTAATTTTATTGTAGTGACTATGATTGTAGTTTTACGGGGAGTTATTTTGGGTGGTGGGGGGTAAGGGGGAGTAGGACATTTTGGGAGATGGGGGAGGAGGGCTTTGGACTATGGTTTAAGTGGTTTTCACATTATTATCTATAGTTTGCTTCTACATATTTCTCTTTACCAATAGTCCTGGACCCTGTTGCATGAAGCTCTTGTAGGCTACAACTATTGTAACGTCAATGCTTTCTATAGTGGCGGGAGCCCAGTTACAACTATTGTAGCGCTACAAGAGCATTGTGCAACAGGCCCCTGAATGTAAACATCAGATAACAATTATATCATTTCACTGTTTGGTAGGTCTACTCAGATCCTGACCAATATTAAATTTGTAGGACTTTGCTTGCTTGGGCGTGATTTTAACTCTGATTGAAATGGTCTCACATGGAATCAGATCAAATTTTCTTTACCATGTGAGATCAGATGAAAGTTTCCTTTAGATTTCTCTGCTAAATAGTTTCCAGTTCTATGGAAGCAAGGAGTGCTGAGATTTTAGATTGGCTTGTTTTTATTATAATTTGTTGAATATGCTATCTCAATATAAAATATTGACCATGGAATTTGTCACAGTTTATTTGAATGGATTTTCAGCAAACTCAACATTATGGTAATCTGTCTCTTGACAAGTTAGGTTTGAAATTAGATTGGGCGAAATGTTTCTGATGTTTTTTCACAGACAAAAGCATCTTGACTTTTGCTTCAACACTGCTGAACTTGAATTGGATTGATTTTTATCTTTAAATTTACACAAAAAAATATTTCATCTTCAAAATGCACATGACTCCACAAGCTCAATTTAGTTCTGCTTTCTCAGAATTGCAAAAATAACATTATCCGATTCTAGTCAGTGGTGCCGATGGTTTCGGGTTTCCTGATGGCAAAATGAACAGTAGGTGTTCATGCCATGATGGTTTCCAGTCGTGCTCGTTGTTAAATCCACCAGAGAAGTCTCCCTGCATCATTACGTTCACATTCTCCTTCTTGAAAGATTCCCTCCTGCAAACCAATCACTGACTAAGACTGACATTTAAAAAAAACATCGCCTTCGAACCAATAGCTCAGCTCCGAGCAATAGAGCTTTATTTTTTTAGCGGCAAAATAAATAAAAAAACAATGATGTTCACGTAATGAGGTGTATGCTACCTGCCTGATTTGCAATGTATTATTTACGGAAGGTTATGTACAGTCATGTTTCAAAGACATCGATTTCACCATGACTGGTACGGTGCTCGACATACCATTGCCGTGTACTGGGATGCTTGGAAGTGTTGGGTGATTCATTATTTCACAACCTAATTAATTCATTGATACTCTTTCCGACAACATACTTCCAACTTTAATTGGCCTGCCAGTTTTACAGGGATATTTCTGGAAATTACTTTTTTTACTTTTCTAACTCTTTTTTTTTTAGTTCTTTAAAACTCCTGTTGTAGCAAGAAGGTTGTCACTATAACCAGTTCTAATATTTTGAAGAGTTTTTGTTTATGAACTCATGCTCAACTCAAAGTTTTCTTCATAAATCCCCATATAAAATTTGAGCTAGAGCATGAAATCGTACTAAAGAAAACGTGTAATCCACAGGCCTTATCTTGCTCTAATAGGATTATGTTTAAAAGTCCAATTCTTGAACCATCCATTTCCATGCCATGTGCAATGACATAAATTTCATGTTTGATGAATAAAAATGTTAATTCCGTTATAACTAAATCACTGATACCGTATACATTTTCCTAATCATACTGATTTGTGGCTTTAAAAATTCCGATCGTGCAAACGAAACTCCCCGCGTTCCAAGCTTGCAACAAATAATTGATACGAGCTTGACCAAATTGTTATTGATTCTCCCGGCACCTATGTTTTGTTCAGAGGCGAGCCCGGTGTGATCTCGGTGTGATCTCGCTACCACATAATAAAATTACTGGCTCATTAGAGTTGGTAGCAGATCACGTCCGTCACCTCGGCCTCTCAAGTCCGTATGTTGATCGGTATTTATCCGCCTGGGGGTGGTTCCCTTGAATTCCTTCATTCATGAAGACCTATGTGCTCAAAGAAATGCACTACAACTCTTCTCCCCTTGCTATTAGAGTCTGGCACAGCTTTCAGTTGTCAGAAATATAGGACAGTGCCTACAGCAGTGGAATAATAGATATTAGCCGCTCCAGAAACCATTGAAGAATTATTATGCATTTGGCGAGTATTGTGACCAATCTGAGTCATGCTGTCAACTCTCTTCAGTCAGTGCTAGAAATACACTCCTATTAATTCTTGTATGAGATTCTGTGCAAGAAATCACAGTTCATCCTTCTAAGATTTAAGGTAAATTCGATGTTCTTGGTCCGCATCATATGGGCAGGGCCTACAACAGGAATAATTATAGATGTTGGTCGCTTCAGAGACCATTGCAAATTTGCACCGTGGATCGTGACCAATCCGAGTCATGCATCTAGCTCTCCTTAGTAGGAGGTAGTAATATCCTCCTTTTAATTCCAGCATGAGATAGTGTACAGAGAGTCACAGCTTATCCTTCTCAGGTAAATTTGATGTTCTGGGTCCGGATTGTCTGGTGTCTAATGATTAGTTTGTGCTAAGGAGATAATAATCCATATTTCTATATCAGGACACACTGAAGTGCGCCTCGGTATTTATGGTGATCTATCTCTGATCACATGTTATTAAGCAATATTTGCAGCCTTGTGGGGTTACTGGTATTGGAATCTTACTCATTTATTGAACATTTTAAACAATATCTGCACTCGTATGGTAATCTGACAAACTCAAATCATATATATTGAACAACATGTATTGATCGTGAAATCATACTCAAAATAGTTTTGTAATCTTGGCGCCTGATTCCAACACAAATCCCATATTTGAAAGCATCTTCAGTCCTTGTGTTGTAGTATTTGCTGTTTTTAAACATCAGATAACAATTATATCATATCACTGTATTTTAGGTCTACTCAGAGCCTGACCTATATTAAATTTGTAGGACTTTGTATAATTTTCACTCGAATTGAAATGGTCTCGTGTGGAATCAGATCCAATTTCCTTTACCATGCGAGATCAGATGAAAGCTTCCTTTAGATTTCTCTGCTAAATATTTTCCAGTTCTATGGAAGCAAGGAGTGCTGAGATTTTAGATTGGCTTGTTTTTATTATAATTTGTTGAATATGTTATCTCAATATAAAATATTGACCATGGAATTTGTCACAGTTTGTTTGAATGTAAAGTGTCCCCTCGATATAATGCTGAATTTGGGGTCCATGACTTACCCCGCTGCCTTATAGTACCAGCCTTATAGGATAGTACAGGTGCATGTAATTAAAATAAAATAAAAATGGGATCCACATCTGACCCAGCCTTCTATCTGATTGCGCTGTGTATCGAACAGTGTTATATTGAGGGGACACTGTGTTTTCAGCTGTATGTCCATGAAGGACAACAAGTGCCACTGGTAAATGTTTGCTAATCAGCAGCATGTCATCTGATATTACAATGTTATTGTCCATCATCACAGGATTTAATGGCACTTCAAATATCACTGCAGTCCAAGACTAATCAGAAACCGTATACGTTATCCAAGCAAACAATTACCTGTTCATCGGCATCTGATCATATTACCTCACTTATAAGATCATTTCCACATTAATATTTAATATTCTGTCATCGTGTTCTGATTTATTGTCAAAGTTTCTTGTAGAAATCTGTAAATTGACAGATATTTATATGATAAATGGGGATAAGAAGATATGTAAATGTCAATGTAAAGGTGTCCAGAAGTATTGGTAATTAATATGAATAATAGAATGGCATCATCAACCTCGTCACAGCACCATCCATTGGGCAAATGCTAAGTTGTTTCACTGACCTGGGAATGAGGGTGTGAAAAACAGGTTATTATTTCTTGAAGCTCTCATATCCATGATAAGGCCATAGCACTCTCGTAAGTGCCAGATTGCCATGTATATCGCTAATGATTTTGTAAATCCAATAATATTGTACATCATGTATAACATGTAAAATGTATATCACTACAAGAGTGCTAATAGTCTCAAAGTAGATACAATAGCTTTGAGAAAAGATACCCAGGTATTTATGATGTAACTGAGGAGCCTTCTGATCTTGGGATTCAAACCCGAGTTGCTGGATTTAGTCCAACACTCTACCGACTGAGCCAAAGGGGTAATCTCACGGGTCCTGACCAGGAGGAGCATCTTATATCACATGGCTACACTGATATATTCCCTCGATATAACGCTGAAGTTCGGGTCCATGACATACCTCCTGCATTATAGTACCCGTCTTATACGATATTACTGCGAAATAATGAAAATAAACATGGAATCCACGTCTGAAGCCGCGCTATATCCGAATTCGCTGTGCATCAGACCATGTTATATCGAGGGGACACTGTACTAGTATTGTCGTGTAAAGGATTTCTTTTTGTGGTTTAAACATATTTTTATTTAAGAAATGAATGAGGATTGGTAATCGAGCTGTAAAACCTATTTTTATACTGCTACTTCCTTTTATATTGAGAGCATACAAATTACATGTAATTCACCTTTGTTATTCTTTATTGGAATTTTTAAGATTATATTTAAAATTTAACTAAATAATTAATTTTCTTTACCATCTCTTTGATTATTATTTTTTGTTGTTGATGTATTGGAATCACTGTTCCTTTGAGGTATTTTTCAAATGAAGATATACAAATAAAAGAATTCTGATTTTTATTTACAAATTTTCTTTCCGCCCTATTTTTGCGCTATTTGCAATGGCAATGAGCATCATTTGATAGTGTAAAGCTTTAACACAGGAGGGAGTGTGTTGTTGAAGGGTGGAGGATAAAACACTTGGAGAGAATCCCTGCTGGTCGTCCCGTTATTACTGTAACAGTCACCAGGTGGCATTCCATTGATCTACGTAATTACATTTTTGCCCGTATTAGGCATGCGCCGGGAACGGCTCCATTGACTCTCAGAGTGGCGTAGACAGACACAAATGAGAGCCTATGTCCCAGTCTGAGTGGGCAAGGCATTAATATACATGTAGGTGGATTAGAAGCAACAAATTTGATTTTGGGCAGGAATAGAGACTGATAGTTGTTACTTTGCATTAAAACACGCACCTACGAACTATGTGCTTTACAAGATGGTCGAGTATGGGTGAAATATTCCTGCAGACTGTGCTTTATTAGGTAGTGTACATCAGGTGCTCACAGGTTTACTGCAACATTCAGTGCTATGCAGGGCTCTGTACTAAGGTATGGCCGACGTACAGGGGCAAATTAAATTGCTCTGTGGTCAACCTATTTTTTAACATATAGATGCTTTGGTGCCTTTCCAACTTCCCCTGACTAGCCCTGCGGGGAAGTAACTAAAAATATTAGTCTGGAGCCCTGGCTATGAATGATATGGGATTCCTCCTGCCCTAAACTGAAAAGCCAAGATATGAGTGAAAACATTTCTAAAGCTGATCTAGACCCCAATTTAAGTACATGTCCAATAAGATAAAAATAATATGATGGCATATGCTTAGTCTCATGAAGATTTAGTGGCTTTTGTTTTGTAATTTGTAACTTTGCAAGAATATGATGTTGAAATGGAGGAAATTTATAAACAATACTATTGATTTGGCAGACAAATTCTTTATTTTTCTTTAGAACAGCCACCTCACCTTTATATGCTTGTCATGAGTGACAATGATGACAATATCTATACTGGTACAGTCAATCCCCGTTTATCCAGATGGTTAGGTTCCCAGTAAAATTGTGCTAATAACCGTATTTCCGGATGTCCGAGTCATTTTACATAGGAAAACTGATGTATGGTTCCTATTAAAAACTGTGCGGATAGCGAGGGAACCGGATATCCGAAGTCCGGACAAATGGGGGTCCACTCTAGTCAGGTTTAGGACATTTGTTGTCGTTTTCCTCCATGAACACATTAGATCTCTGCTTATATTGGGCACATTAATATGCAATAAATTTGATTTGGGTTGAAAAGAAGACTGTTATTTCTGACTTTGCAGTACAACGTGAGCATACAAATAGCTTGCTCTCCAATTCCAAGTGGGTGCGCTTGTACTCAGAAGACAACTATATTGAACCAAGAATTTTTCTGGCATTATTTCTCCGTTAAAAATGTCCGCGTACTGGTGAAACATTCATCATTAACATGTTAGACCTCAGCTTATGTTGGAATGATTGGCAATTTAGCTTTTTATCAATACAAGGTTACATTCACGTTTTTAAGTCAACTGAGAATTGCAGTTTTACAAATAAAACATTACATTTGAATCCCTTCTACAAGATCACTTAACACGTTTTATTTTTATTTCTGTTGTAAATAAAGATAAATTGCCCAGGACCATTCAGACATGTCGGATTTCAATTGGAGTAGTTTCTTCCACGCAAATTAATTTGGATTCATCGATTTACAAATAATGTTTATGTCGTGCAAATTGTTTGGGATCTTTACTGCCTTCAGGAAAATTGATGGAATAGTGTCAAAATTCTCCAGGTTGATTTAAATTAAGAACCTGCATGGAGATTGTGAATAAAGTATCGAACAGAGCAATGGCACAAATTCTATGGGTACGTTGTAGTGCAGAAAATTCATTTGATAACGTTCTATGTCGTAGCACTCGAGTAAATACTAATGCCTCTTCGTGGAATGAAACAATCTTTCAATACTAACTCAATTAAAGCACTGACCAGAAATGGTATTTTATGATATTTCTCAATATTTTAATCAATATCAACACTGGCCTTGGCAAGTTCAGTTAGCATTAGGCACAGTACACGTTGCTACTTTATTTACTCGTAGGACTATGAACAGCAGATTAAATTGAAGCAATGAATGGCGCAAGGGGCATCCCATGTTACTGTTTCATTTGATGAATATTCATGCCCTTATCAATATCAGATCTGAGCATGTTCATGCTGATAATGGATTACAGTGTCCCCTCGATATAACGCTGGTTGGGGTCCATGACATAACCCCCATATTATAGTACCTGCCTTATACGATATTGCAGGGAAATAATGGGGCGAAAAAAAGGGGTCCACGTCTGGCCCTGTGTTATATCCGAATCCGCGGTGCATCGAGGGAACACTGTATTTAAATTTAATTTTTAGTATTTAAATGAAAATGTCAACGTCAGTTTTCTCTGACCAGTCAGGTACAACTAGACATGTGATGACATTAATTATTTCTGTCACTTCAATTATCTGGTAATGTGTATCATGTGCAGTCAGGTCTGTTAGCGGATCATGATGGTTTCTGGCTATTTGAATACTCATATCTTCCTGGACGTTTTAAGAGTATTGTTATTAATGATCGTTGTGATATTTCTGTAAATCTTTGAAGAATTTGATTAATGGTACATATTTATGGCTAGGATTTCAAATTTATTTTGATGATCGATATAAGAATTGTAGAAAATTAATAGATGTATTCATATATCCATTTATTCTTTCTTATTTTGAGATAAGTTTTAAGCTTGATATTGTTATTACTTTACAAAATCTGAGATAAAATTAATTGTTTTTTAAGTGTGATGAAATACAAGATGGTATCATTAATGTTGCACTTTATATTACATGTTAGAATGCTCAAATGTAAAATAGTATAAGATAAGATGATAGTTTATTACCCTCTTAGGGCATTTTGTAATTTACAACAGTTTCTTTTACAATCTAACTTGCAAAGAAAAGGAAAATATTTTTAAATTGTGTGTGTGTATGTTTCTTTCCTTATGGTACATGTTTAACTTAATATTTTAAAGAAGTAAATCATAATACATTGATTGTTAACAAAAATATACCTCGAATTTCAGGTTTTCAGCCTTTTGGACTCCAAAAACAATATTTTTATATCTCAAGTAACATAAATCGTAGTGCAATCCCTTGAAATTAGTTCTTGCTAAAAGCCATTTCGGCCTTCTGCCAAAATTGCAGGGTGCATTCCACTTACTAAGGTATCCCACGCCAATTTTCATCGTTGAGATCGACTAGCTCTTGCTGTCCCAGACTTGGAGATGACAGTGGTGATCGGTCACATCAGTCCAGGGAGGGATCACAGAGAGGGATCACAGGGAGGGTTTCCAGAGAGGGTCGGGCTTGGAATATATGGTTCGCTTCTCAGTACAACTGTCCATTTGAAAAAGTAGAAATGGTGTGGGGGTGTGTGTGTGTGTGTGTGTGTGTCTGTGTGTCTGTGTATGTGTGTGTGTGTGTGTGTGTGTGTGTGTGTGTGTGTGTGTGTGTGTGTGTGTGTGTGTGTCCGTGTGTGTATGTGTGTGAGACAGAGAAAAAAAGAGAGATGGAGAGAGAGATATTTTGATTACATTATTTCTTTACGTCGCAGCGGCAATATTTCACCCATTGGCGACGAGAGAG
>JAUTBQ010155752.1:0-13335 GCA_032361185.1 Lepetodrilus ovalis | reverse complement strand
AGATGGAGCAATTGTTTTAGATCGTAAAAAAGCATCTGATGGCATCTATCCGGCTATAAATATTCTAAAATCTTATTCATCAAAAATAAATCGTAAATATATTTCTGCATCACACTATAATGCTGTTGTAACTACGAAAAAGTATTTAAAAAAATACGAAGATCTTTATGAGCTGATTTCTATATTAGGGTTTAATGAACTATCAAATAATGATAAAAAAATAGTGCATCGAGCAAGATGCTTAATCAACTTTTTTGCCCAAAATTTACATGTTGCAGAACCATTTACTAAGGAAAAGGGTGTTTCTGTTTCACTTAAAGACACAATTGATGGCGTTAACATGATTATTAATGGAGAATTGGATGTTATGGACCCTAGTGATTTCTTATATGTAGGTAAAATTACGCAAGCAACACAAGAAAAAGCAAAAACAAAAACAATGGAAATTGAACAAATTAAAAAAGAAGAAGAATTAAAACCTTCTCGATTTAAAAACATTTTTAAACGTAAGTCAACAGACTAAAATTTTGCTTGTTTATTGATAATTTTCATGCCTTCTCGGTCCGCTAGTTTAGATAAGTCAGTATTCTGGATATATTCTTTTACTTCTGCGGGAATTCTTTTTGAAAATTCTCGCAATGACCATCCGATAGCTTTTTGAATAAAAAACTCATCTTCGTGATTAACAACTTTAATTAACTTGATGTGATTTGAAAAAGGTTGTGTTTTAGATGTCATACTTACCAATAACGCAGTTCGTCTAACTCACAAATTTTCATTTTTAATTAATTCATGACAAACTTCATCAACACGATTACTTTCGTCCAAAATAAAAGCAATAAATTTTTTCAAAATATCAATTGTGTCCCACCATTGTTGGTTATTAACTAGTTTAAGAAAAAAGTTTAAATCATCTTGTGAAAATTTTTTATAGGTGTGCTGTAGTATTTCTAATGTGAAATAATGAAATTCACGATATTTTTCATGTCAAAAGAACAAGCATAATTCTTTTAATTCTGTATGACTAAGCTTTTTGATTTCTGAAGATATGCTACGATAAATATTTTGTAATAGTGGGCGTTTTATACCTAAAAATAAAAACTTATTTCTCATGTAACTACTCATTTTTTGAGAATTAGTGTCATTTTTATTTTTTATAAATTCATTTAATATATATTTTTTAATATTCATATCAAAAAATTATATCAACCCCAATTCAAATTACCTGATTTTTCTTTGTTATAATAATGAATTACGATGCAAAAAAAACATAAAGTTAAAAAAATATTTTTTGGTATAGGAGCAATAACGCTCCTACTTAGCCCACTTTTAACAACAATATCATGTGGTGATTCTTACAGACAAGATCCCACTCCTGTAAAAACACTTGTTCATAAATTTGAAGACCTTTGTCAAACACCTATTACAACAGGAAATTCGCCTCTAAATAAACATAGCACTCAAACAGGAATTTATTACACTGAATATGAAAACAGTGCTAATGAAATCATGATGTTGCTTTCACCATCTGAATCTCGAAGTTTAATCACTGAAAATAAAACTAAAATAATTTCTCCATTATTAACATTTCCTACTATAGTAGGTAAATTAAAAATGGGTCAAACTCAATATCAGCTAAATCAAAAATTTCTAATAACTTTAACTGCAACATGATCAAATAAAAATTGATCACCTGGTAATCAACCACCAAAAAATCAAACAAAAACAATTATCGAATTTATTTTGAAAGATGAAGGCATAACTCAGTTAATTGATAAAAAAATTTTCATCTTGCAATTAGCTGATGTATTATCGACTTTACTTAACACAAACTCAATAACTCTTGTAAATGACTAAAAACCAAATACAATTATAAGGAGGAATTAATGACAGCATTTTTAATTATTTTAATTATCAGTTTTATATTTATTATTGGTTTTTTAACTAGCGTGGGACTTGTTTGTGTTTATTTTGCAAAAAAGAAATTACGAAGTGTTGTCGGTTCATTTTCTTTAGGATTTTTTTTAAGTATTATTGGATTAATGATTGTTTTAAAATGAAAAGATCATCATTATCTTTTAAAAATGTACAACATTTCTTATAAAGAAATTCCTGATACAGTTCGAAAAAATAAAGTTAATAAGGCTTATTATCAAAACGGAATTAAACTTGATTTATCAGAAGTTTTATACATTATTCACAAAACTCCCCCTTTAACATAAAATGAATAAGATTTTATAGTAATATTGTAATGATGACAGAGCAAAAAATTTTCTTTTTTTGACAAGGCGAAAAAAATGAAAAACTTAATAATAAAATTAAACTTTTAAAACAAAATAAGTCTTTTGATGTTATTTTAGGGCCGACTAAAAGTGAAGATGATTTTTTATGTCAAAAATATTGATATTATAAATTAGCAAAACAACAAAAAAAATATGCATTTATGGCTGACGTCTGACGAGTCTATATCACGACATTACATTCAGGCATTTATGTTGATGCTCAAACAATTATTGGTCCCAATTTTGCAAAATTTTGTGAAAAACTTTTCAAAGAAAAAGTTGATACCCTAGTTATGGAGAACGGAACATGATTAGCGGCTGGGTTTTTTTACTTTAATCAAAACTCACCATTTTTTAATTGAACACTAGATTATTATCTTAAATTTAACAATTTAAATAATGCAAAATTTGAAGACTTCCCCATTATTCATTTAATTTTTTGTTATGCACTATTTGCATTAAATTACTCAAAAAAAATTAATTTCTTTAAAGAAGCAATTCGTTTGAAAAACAAACAAATTAATCTTTTAGAATCTGAAGTTTTTACAATGGAAAAACAATACAAAATTATGGCAAGAGCTGGTAAGGGTTCTTGAACAACAATTCAACCTAAAACACAACTAGAATTTTATAACACATATATTAAACGTGCTTCATGATGAAAAAGATGACGATTTAAAATGCAAATGTACCAAATTAAACAGGAGCATTAAACGGCTTATTAGGATCAGCTGGAGTACCCAAATTAGGAGTACCATCTTTATTTCAAAAAAACTGTTGCATCATAACGGCTCTTTGCCCACCAACGCCAACATGATAAATCATTCAATCTTGTTTTCCGCTTGGCGACTTAACATAAGAAGCATGCCCGGGACTAGTTACAAATTTATTACTCTCAAATAAAGGTTTATCAAATTTATTTCAACAAGTCGGATCCATTGGGTCGAATTTGCCTTGAGCGTTTTGAACGAAATCAATTCTACCAACACCATAATGAGAAGTTCAAAAGGCATTATAAGAATACATTAAGAAAATTTTTCCATTATGTTCTAACATTTCTGGACCCTCATTTAAAATCAAATTAATTGGTTCACCGCCTGGGATTTTTTCTCAGGCATATGTTGGGGTAGCAATCAACTTTCTTTGACCTTCTAATGTTGTGCTGTTTTTCATTTTTGCAATGTAAAGGTTTTGAATACCATCAGTCACATCTGGTCATCCAGATCATATAAAGTACATTTGTTTGTCATAAGTAAATTCAGTTCCATCAATTGAGTATTTATCATCATTTTTAATAAATAATTTTTTTGGTTTAGAATAAATTCCCATTGGAGTTTTACTAGTGATTGCAAAAGAGCGATGATCAACATATGAAGTTTCTCCGTTTTCATCTCCAGTAAAATAAACAACTGACTCATTATTAATAAAATGTAATTCCGGTGCCCACATTTCTGGCAGTTTAGCAACTGATTGAGGTAAAACATCAACGTAGTCAATTTTTCTTAAGGCGTCTTGGATTGTGTTCCCGACTGAAATACAAAGGTCATTTTGATAGTTCATATATGAATAGTAATATTTATTATTATGTTTTATGACTCAAGGATCTTGACCCATGCTAATTGGGTTTTTCAACATTTTGTGTTGTGTAGGTTGGTTGTCACCACATGATGCTAATGCAATTGATGGTATCAAAGACACTATTGAAAACAGTGCCAATATTTTTCTTTTTAATTTCATGATGCTCCAAAATAGTTATAAAATTTTTATGGTTATAAAAATATTTTATATCAATAAAATTTCCCGATATAAAATAGCACAAAATAGGAGATTAACATGTGAACAACTAAAGCAGCAAATAACTGGTATAAAAAATATCCTTTTTTATCTGGATTTAACTATTTGCCCCAAAACTGTGTCAATTGAACAGAATTTTGACAAGACTATGGTTTTGATGAAAAAATTATAAAAATGGAACTCCAAAAAGGGAAAGAGGTTGGCTACAACTTTATTAGAACAAACCTTCAATACCTTCTTTGAAAAGAATCACGAGAAGAGTTTTACATAAACTTAAATAAATTCATTGCAATATGTAAGGAAGAAGGTTATTTTTTAATGCTATCATTAATGGATGATTGTGCTTTTTCTGGTGATGAACCCTATTTAGGTCAGCAAGAAGCAGCGATTCCTGGAATTCATAATTCTCAAGCGGCAGCTAGCCCTGGTCGAGCAACTGTTATTGATCAAAAAAGCTGACCAAGCATTAAAGAATACATTCAAGATGTTTTAAATACATATCGTGACAATGAAACAATAATTATTTGAGACTTATATAATGAACCAGGTAATGACGGAATTTTTAAAACTGGTCGTAAAGACATTATGAAAAACTGAGATAAAAGATTAAAGGAATATTCTCATACTTTAATGATCAATTCATTTATTTGAGCTCGTGAATGCAATGTCAAACAACCACTTACTGTGGCGGCGTGAATGCTAGATGATCGGAATCCTCCTCATCGACCATATCATGATCCAATTTGCAATTCTGCACTAGCTTTATCAGATATTATTAGTTTTCATGCTTATGTGGACAAAGATAGAGTTGTTGAAATTATTAATTACTTAAAAATGTTTAAACGTCCAATTATGTGCACTGAGTGAATGGCAAGAGCAAACAATAGTTTTATTAAAGACCAAATTCCAATTTTTAAAGAGCACAACATTGCAAATCACCAATGAGGACTTTTTGATGGCAACTCTCAAACAATTTATCCATGAAATGATTTTCGTTATAGATTGACAAAAGAACAAGAAAATAATATGTGATTCCATAATATTTTTCACCGTGATGGTAAGCCTTATGATCCGAAAGAAATAGTGGTTTTAAAAAAATATTTAGTCAAGGGAGGTCAATAAAATGAGTGATGTAAAAACAACTAAAAGTAAAATAATTGATGGCCAAATCCCCATCAAAAAAATCCCGGTTTTCTTAGCATTTTTAAACTTCTTTATTTATGGTGGCTTATTACTGATGGTTGGGTATACTCAGCCTGGATTAAGTAAAATTTTATTTACAAAAGATACGTCAACATATATGACTTATTTACTACTCTCTGGAGTTGTTGGAATCTTTGTTGTCTTCGCTTTAAAAAATATTTTAAAGAAAGTGGATATCAAATATATTTTTACGATTTCTTATGCCTTAGTCGCTATTTCATTATTATTAATCGCTTTAATTAGTACAATGGCTCCTGCCGCTAAAGGCGGAATAGATGGGTATGCCGGACAAATTAATGTTAAAGGCATAATTTTATTCATTATTTTTTCAATGTTCATGGGAGCAAGTATGGCGCCTCAATCACCATTAGTTGTAACTTATTTAGGTGCTGTCTTTAAGGGCAATGCTCAAACAAAAGCTATTTGTGTTGGGAATGGAGCGTATGGAATAGGTGCAGGGATTATCCCTTTAACTGCATCTTCATTTGTTGTTAATCAAGGTGCAAAAGATTTTGCAGCTGTTAGATATTACTATTTTATTGCAGTTGGTTTTGCCATTGTTGGTGCAATTGCAGGATGGTTTATTAGTTATCGTCATTCAACACAATCACTATCAAAACATATAACAAAAGAAGGGAAAATGGGGAAAAACTTTCCAATTTGATCTTCACTATCAGTCATAGTTGCCATTATGTGCTTTTACATGATTTCTGAAACAGTTGCAAACTACATGTTTGCTAATTTAGGTAATGCTTATAGTGATAACCTTGCCACTAAAGTCCGTGTCACTCAAGCTTTTGGATTATTTGTTATGGTTCAAGGAATATGGCGAGCAGTTAGTGGATTATGAGTTGTTCCCAAATTAAATAAAGGAACCTTTTTATTAGGTTCTTCAGTCTTTATGTTAACTGGAATTATTATGTTGGTTTCTGGCATGATGAGACCCGTCTGAGGACCATATGTTATTGCCATCTTTTTTGCAATTGGCTATGGATCTATGTGGCCAGTTATTTATGTTTATGGTATGGATTTAGATCAAAGACGTAACCAATTTATTGGGTTTTGACTAAACATTATTTCTGGAATTACCATTCCAGCTACTCAATTACTAAATGCTATTTTGTGAACCAATCTAAATAATCCTGGAACAATATCTGTCGGAACATTAGCGCCAATGTTCTTAGCATTAATTGCAACAGTGTTGATGATAATTGGGTTAATAATTTATATTCCTTTAATTAAAAGACTTCACAAAAAACATGATATTAAATTAGAACAATAATAATAAAACTATTTAAAAAATTAATTTAAAAATATAATATAAATATGAAAAATAAAAAATACTTAGGCATCGATGTCGGTGGTACAACTATTAAAGTTGGCATTGTTCATCACAATAAAATAATTAAAAAATGAGTTATTGAGACAAAAATTAATGATTTATGAGGACATCTTTTTGCAAACCTAAAAGATTTAAATCTTAATGAAATTGATGGTATTGGCATTTCAATACCTGGGTTCATTGATCATCAAAAAGGAATTGTTAAATTAGCAGGTAATCTTAAGCTGAAAGATTATGATGTTCAAAAAGCATTAAATCCATTCATTAAAAATCAAAAGGTTGCAATTATTAATGATGCAAACGCAGCAACATTAGCTGAATTAGTAAATTTAAAACAAAAAAACCTTACTCTAATTATGTATACCATTGGAACTGGAATAGGTGGCGGTTTGGTTATTAATGATGAATTGGTTTATGGCAAAGATGGTTATGCTGGCGAGTTTGGTCATGGTGGATTCATGCAAAATGATGCGCCCTGTACTTGTGGGAAAGATTACTGTTTGGAAGTACTTTCTTCAGCAACTGGTATTGAAAAACTATTATCAAAAACTTTAAATCAGAAAATAACCATTAAAGAAATTAATCAAAAATTTCAAGACAAAGATCCTGAAATTATTAGTGTTTTCAAAAAATGTCTTAAGCCTTTAGTGTCACATATTTCAATCATGGAAAATGCTTTAAATCCCAATTTTATCATTATTGGTGGCGGCGTTTCAATGTTGGGACAACCTCTAATCGCATTAATAAATGAAATGCTTGATGATTGCACTCTTAGTTTTATTCGTAAATCAACAACTATCAAATCGGCTTCACTAGGGAATGATGCCGGTATTATTGGCGCAGCTCATTGAGTTGAAAAAAAGCATCATAGCACTTAAATTCAAGACAAATGTCTTAAATGCCAAGCAAAATTAAAGTGTATAATATATTTATTAAATTCATGATATATTAAGGAGAAATATGAAAACACTGATTAAAACTAATGCTTGATTGTCAATTGGTAGAATTATTTTATCAATAATAACTGTCATTGTCATTATTGCAACTGCAGGATTTGGAATTATCAATTACTTAGATTTATTAGAAGGGTCAGCAGTTGTTGTACTACTTCTTGTTTTAAGTTTTATGTTCTATGTAGCAATGGTCGTTATTAGCATCATTATTTTGGCGCATTATAAAAACATTTCTAAAGATAATTTAGGAGTCACTGTGGCAGCTTGTATCTGCTCTTTTGGAATGGTTATTCCAGTTTTAGGATTTTTCTTAGGATTAGCAGCAACTATTTTATTCATTATTGCTGGTTTAAGAGAAAATCATCGAAATACCTTTATACAACCTGATTTTCCTAATCAAAATAACTTTCCACCAAATCCACCACAACCAACACAAAATCAAAACCCACCAGAATCAAATTCTGGAAATTCAACTCAAGAATAAGATTAAAATAGATTTAAACTAAATATTCAAACATCACTTCTTATTGATGTTATGTTTTAGTGGTTGGTCTCCAGTCATTTAAACTAAAATAACAAGCAAAATTAAAGTGTATAATTGATTTATTAAATTTATCATACATTAAGGAGAAACATGAAATCATTAATTAAAACTGCTGCTTGATTATCAATCGCGCAAATTATTCTGTCCATCATAACATTTATTGTCATGATTTCTACAGCTGAGGCATGGAAGGCTACAAATTATTACACTATATTTGGGAAAGACATGTCAGTGTTGTTGTTTGTTTTAAACATTCTTATTTATATTCCGATAATGATTATTAGTATTATCATTTTAGCCAATTATAAAGGGATTTCTAAAGGAAATTTAGGGGTAATTATTGCTGCTTGTATTTGTTCTTTTGGAATAGTGATTCCTCTTTTAGGTTTTTTCCTAAGCATTGCAACCACTACTTTATTTATGGTTGTTATTTTGAGAGAAAATCAAAAAAATCTTTTTCAACCTAACCAAGACAAACCAAAATTAAATCCACCTAATTTAACTCCAAAAAAAGATTAAAATTAGTTATTAATTAAAATGAAATATTACACATGTTCATCAACTGTCAAGTTTGATAAGCATCACTTACAGCGCGATGTTGGACAATTTTGCTGATTCCTAAATCACAAACTAGAGATTGTAGTTTATAAGTTTTTCTATTTGGTCACTGCTTTTTAAAAAGTGAAATAGTATCAACTCATTCTGATTCAACAAAATTAATTTGGGTTTTTAAAAATGCATGACGAATAAACCTTTTATCAAAAGCTGCATTATGGGCATAGATGGTAGCGCCTTGGCAAAACTCACTTAATTCTTGCAAACAAATTTTTAAGGGTTTGCCATATTTTAGCAGCATGCCATTAGTAATGTTTGTTAATTGCATAATTTGTGTAGTGATCATGCAATCAACACTAATTAACTGTTCAAATTTACCAACAACTTTTTTTGATAAACGATCAATCTTTAATGCGCCGATTTCAATTATTTCGTTTCTACTTGTAGAAAAACCAGTTGTTTCAATATCTAAGACAATAAAAAAATTCATAAAATAATCATGCCATATTTTATTCTTTTTTCTTTTTAATTGTTTCTTTGGGTGGAGTGGTTGGGATGGAGATGTTAGTAGTTACTTTTTCAACATTAGTATTTTGTGTTTTAAGATAGTTTTTATACATGCGATATTTTTGAGAATAAAGAAACAACTTAACACTACTATTGAATTTAGCAGCAAAAGAAATTCTTGGCGGCACATATATTTCAGTCATATTTTTTGAGGCTCGACTTAATCTAGTTAAAGCAACTCCAAATAAAGTGAACTGCATTAGAATTTTAAAAACTGTATAGGCGATGATTACTTTTGGAATGAAAAGATTTGGATCAGTAGCATGATAAATATTGACATAAGATTCTAAAAAGACAAATTGAGTTGCTAAATAAAATTGGGCATTTTTAGATGAAAATATATCAGTGCCCCTGATATTGTTGACGGTAATAATTAAGGGGAATCATCCAAATGCCACGAAAGTTCTTAAAATAATAAAAGTTCGTGCCAAAGCTATTTTTAAGACCTTGATTTTAACTAAAACATCAATAATTGAATTAAATAAACTACCAGCAATGGTGTAGTAAAAATTATTAATAAAACGAAATAATATATAAAAAACACCGACCTCAATTAGAACTAGAAAAATAAATCAAATCATGCGACTTTTTGTAGTCAATAATTTATTTAAAACTCGAGCATCAATTAAATTAATGATGGCTGTGATTGCAATACTAATTAACAATAAAGTACTAAGAAATGAAATTCCAATACTAATTAATGAAGAAATAATAGTAAAAATATAAGGCAGTAAAACTAAATTCAAACCTGTTTTGCTAAAGACGATACCCACATCATGAGAAATAAACATAAACAAACAGGCAATACTTTTCGCAATTAAGGTGAAATAAGCATAGGTAACAACAGTTTTTGCATTTTTAGTTAGCATTAAAATTAATAAAGTGATTCCCATCACAATTAAATTAATTGTAAAAGCACGTTCAAAAAAAGAAATTTCAATTTCTCTAAAAAGCAAGTAATCAAGAATAAATAACAACAACACTGCTAAAACACGAATTCAAATATAACTTCTTAAAAAATTGGTTTTTAAATTAGTTACAAATTGTTCTCAAAAATAGTAATCATTTTTTAGTTTTTTTTCAGAAATCATTTTTTACTTTCTTTAGTTAATTTATCTTTATTAATCATTAATTTAAATTATAAGTAAATTAAGAAGTAATGTTAGATTTTTCTAATTCATTTATTAATAGTTGTATAATTATTCGAAAGAATAATAAAGGAAATTATGGAATATCAAGAAAAAGAATTCGGAACATTAAAATCAGGCGAAGAAGTAAAAGAATATACACTCATCAATAATAAAATTAGTGTTTCGTTTTTAAATTATGGTGGAGTCATTACTAAAATTATGACCCCAGATAAAAGAGGCAAAATGGAAAACATTGTTGCCGGATTTAATAATATTGGAGATTATGAAAATAAATCACCATATTTTGGTGCTTTTGTTGGTCGTACCGCTGGAAGAATTGCCAATGGTAAATTTACAATTAATAATAAAGAATATCAATTAGACATCAATAATGGCATCAACAATTTACACGGTGGAGCAATTGGACTATCTCATAAAATATGGAATGTCAAACAAATTGAAAATGGCTATCGATTATCATATTTAAGCCCTCATAATGAACATGGGTTCCCTGGAGAAGTTTACATTACATTTGAATATGTTTTAATTGGTAATACATTTACCATCAATTATCAAGCTAAGGTTAGTGAAGATACAATATTAAACTTCACAAACCACACTTATTTTAATCTTTCCGGCAACTGCAAAACCAACATTCTTAATCATGATTTAAAAATTGATAGTAATGCAATTGCTGAATTAAATCAAGACTTAATTCCTGATGGAACAAAAATGAGTGTTATTGATACACCTTTTGATTTTAGAAAAACTAAAAGAATTGGGAAAGAAATTAATGAAACCCACCAACAACTTCAATATGGTAATGGTTATGATCATCCTTGATACCTAAATCACAATCAAGATGATGATGTTGTTTTATCAGATCCGACATCCGGAAGAGTTTTAAAAGTCAAAACTGACCAAAGATGTGTTGTTGTGTATACTGGAAACTTTTTAGGTGAGGAAGGAATGCTAAATTGTGATGCACAATCATGCAAAAACATTGCCATTGCATTAGAGACTCAAAATGTTCCTAATTATATGAACATTAAAAACAATGAAACTAAATTTTATTCACCAACCAATCCATATCAAGCATTTTCAAAATGAACTTTTGAAGTTAAATAGTTTATCCTTCAAGCATGGAATAAAAATATAGATGCCCTAGTTGTTCTATATAATTATTTTTATGACAAATTATCGTAGTGTATTTAATAAAAAACAAGAATTAGTAAAAATTTTAGAAGCCAGAGGCATGATTGTAGAAGATAAAACCATTTTTTCTCGTGTCAGTTATTCTCATTTGATTTACAATTTTGGGAAGCACTATTTAATTAATCCGAATGAGAAAAAATACAAGCCAGGAACAAGACTCTCACATGTTTATAACTTTTATCGTTTTAATATGATAATTTCGTTTAAACTGATGAAAGGTCTTTCTTATCTAGAGCATGAACTAAGAGCCAACATCTCATCTTATTTATCTCTTTCTGGGCCGCTAGAATACTTGAAAAAAGAGACATATTCACCAAGCAATCTTCAAAATAGTTTTGTAAACCAAGATATTAATCGTTCTTATCGAGAAATTGATAAATTATTAAGTACCTTAATTGCAATTGAGCAAAATTGTCGCGCCAAATATGATGAAAAACATCACATTGATGGGAAATTACCCATTTGATTGCTTGTTGATGAATTGCCATTTGGACAATTAAGAATGTTGATTAAATATACAACTATTAAAGATGATGTTTTAAAAGCGATGAATATTGATCAAAAAAAATGATGAATTATTGTTGTTGCCAACCAATATCGTAACCAAATTTCACATATTCACCCATTAATTCCTTCAATAACTCATGAAAGTGGGCGCGAGTATCATTTAAAAGACTTGCTTTTACTAATTAAAGAAAAATATGAAAAAGTTTTTATTGATATTGTGATTTCTTATAATCAATTTAATTTTAATTTAATTAACTTAAGTCGAGAATATGTTACAAAGTATCTTGACATTGCAGAAGTTATAGAATCATATTTTCCTGATACCATTAAGTTTATTAGCAAAAAATAATTTATTAATAAAAGTCATTTCAAGAAACAATAATCTATAATATACATATGTTAAAATTCTGGATCAATAATAGGCGCATAGTAATTACAGTTTCATCGCTAATTTTATTAGTGATGACTGTTCCTGCTTTATATTATTCAATCATTTTATTAATTACGGCTTATGAAATTTGAAGTGCTCCTAGTTCATTTTTAGCAATTAAAATCTCTAAATATGAATTCTTTTTAATTATTTCCGAATTAATATTGTTATTGTTATCAATGGTGGGTTATGCCGCAATTTTTATTTTAAGAAATGTTTCTAAAAAGTTTCGTCAAAATTATTTTGCAATTACATTTATTGCTCTTGTTTCTAGTATTCTATTTTTTGTCTCAAGTGTGACCTTACTAAATGTTGAGTATTTACCATTTGCTCAAGTATTAAACAAACTACCAAAAATAATTCCTCTTAATTTAAAAGAACTATATCAAGACATTAGGTTGCTTAAATTTGGTTATATAGTTAAACTAATTATTTCTTGCTTTGTTGGGTTGTCTTTTCCAATCTTTGCTTTAGGGTTAGTTTCTGAAACAACACTTGATGATTGAACAAAAAGCGAAGAAAGAAGAAGAATTATTCGCAAAGTTAATCAAAAATACAAAAAAAATAAAAAATAATAGTTTATTTCTTATCTAGCTTTTGACGCAAAGCGGCATAGCTTTTAGGGTTTCACCATGGGTTTTTATTTCAAGTATAAAGTTCTTGATCAATTTCTTCTGGCGTTAATAAGGTGTTGATCACCAAACTAGGATTGAAAAGCAGTGCTCTACCAATTGCTACTGCATCGATATTGTCTTTTAAAGCTAAATCAACATCTTTTCTTGTTCTAAAATTTAAAACAGTAATAACCGGCTT
>JAUTBQ010155741.1:0-13335 GCA_032361185.1 Lepetodrilus ovalis | reverse complement strand
AACCTCGATAACGACCATTTTTGCCTATGCAAGTATGATCTTGTCTCTTTAAGAGCATTTTCTGATTGACTGCAGTTGAGAGGATTAGGGTGGTCCCTCCCAATGTTCTATAACATGACCCAACACAAGAAGATACACAAGCATATATGATATGAATCAAATTCGGTATTGATTCTGGGACCACAAACGATGAGAGCTCATTGTGCAGTTGTGCAGTGATCGAAATTCTGCTTGTAAAGTTGTAGACTCGGGCAACAATATCATAAAGTGCATACAAATGTTGACGCTGCCACACAGACATAGTACACAGCTGACAAACACTGTGGTGTCAAGACAAACACAGGAGATCCCAGTACCACACTATTTGGTCACCATCATGCTGACAACTCCACACAGGGTGTAAAGTCATATGGTGAGCTGTGGAGCTGCTGGGTAGTATCACTGCTTTATGGTCTCACTCTGGTGTGAGTGAGGAGATATCTGGCAGTCAGCTTGTCAGCTTTTTGTTAACTACAACATGTGTTTGGTATATGTGAGGACACAACAATGTTTTAGATTAGTATCTGTTGTAATGGACTTTGGGATAATATTTCTAAATTATATATGCATGAGAGTGCTTACAGTAAGGTAATGCTTATAGTATAGGGGAAGCTATAGGGGAAGTTATAGGGGAAGTTATAGGGAAAGCTATCCAATTTCTGAATAGCATACTTCATTGATACCAATATATATCTAAACACATCTTAATTAATTAACAGATAATAGTCACTAACATAACTTTAACATTAATTTTGCATACTCAAGTAATATCGTGATACTATTGCGATATGTTTGTCAAATTGTGATAGTATCTTGATAGTATTTCTCACTATCGCAATAGCTATCGTGATAGTGAACTAACCTGTGATAGTCATCCCTACTTGATTGTCTGTAAAATGTCATTTTACCTCACCCAGCTGCGCGAGGATGAAATAACGACTTGTAATATTAGAACGCGTACGTTATCTCCTCACTTACCATGTATTAATTGCATGATTTATTAGTTCAAAAACACACATCATGCTAACAGATCAACATATCCATCCATGTTATTAGTGCGAGAAATATACCATTATTTGAGAAAATAAATTCTTGAGTGATTACAAGAATGGATACATTGATTTATTAGCATAATAAGTGTTTTTGAACTAAGAAATCACTAAAATATTTCTATTGATTAGTAGGAAGATGACATGCATTTTTTAATGTTAAGAGTTGTTGTATTGCCCTCACTCAGTGTTTTGGTTGAAGTTACTGAAGGAATATAACATTTCACAATATCGATACCTCTCTAGCTGACAATACCCATACAAAGAGTATCTTGTGGCTTAGCAGGAAAGGATAAAGGAATCTAAAGCTAGGTAGATATATACTCAACAAATATATTAAGGAACAGCTAGGAGTCTTTGTGGACATATACTGTAATTACTTTAATAATTCGAACAGCAGAAAATACTTAAATTTGTAGCTGTTCGAATTATTAGATAAAGATGAAAATTGAAAATGATCTGTATTTGTATAAAATATGGTGGTCCCCTCGATATAAGGCTGTTCGATACAGAGCGGATTCGGATATAAGGCTGGGTCAGGTGTAGATCCCATTTTAAATTTTTTTTATTTACCTGCACTATTATATAAGGCTGGGGGTATGTTATGGACCCCAAATTCAGCGTTATATCGAGGGGGCACTGTAATTGAAATGGTGAAAAAAAATAAAGGATTTGAAAAAAGAAATGGCTGTTCAAATAATTATGTGTATTTAGAAAGTTTAGATTTGAAACAAAAATTGTCATATTGGTATTTTTAGCTTTGGAAGAAATACGTTTGACAATTTATGTGTTCAAATTAATAGAGAGTTTGAATTATTAGAGTAATTTCAGTAAACTTGGCTTTATATTATTTTTAAAACAAATAAATTCCAAACATCTGTGGGATCCAGGTGCTATTCAAGAACTTGCTGAAGCATTGGAAGAAGAATATAATCAGAATTCTGAAATTTGGTAAAAAGATTCCCCATAACATATCTACTGGCCCTTAATTTATTTTGTTGAGCATATTTTCACCACGCTGATTTTTGCACGATATGGGGAAAGTAGTACCTGTCTTGATGACTTCTTGGGCCTTTTAATCAACATCAAACATTTCTCCTCTGCGCTGCAGCGGTCGAGAGCAGTTAGAACAATGTCCGTATCCTCCAGAAAGGCTTGAACTGAAACACAGAAACAGAAAATACCTGTAATTTGAGCTGGATCGACGTTCTAGGTGACTCAATGTCTTTATCAGGTACATTCTAGCCATATACAAACCACACGGAGGTAACACACAGAGGTAACACAGTTACCTAGGAATGCTAGACAGTTGTAGTTATCTGGCTCATTTTACTAATCTAATATCTTATCGACAGTATTTTAGTGTTTTATTAAATCAAACACATTTCTAAAATACATGATGGTTTTCACGAGGAAGGTCACCATTTGCCATCTTTTAATTCAGTTACCTTTACCTTGGTTTGTCACCATCACTATAGGGCAGATGTAGTTGACACAACCAAGGAGATTAAAACAAAAAATATATACTTATTTCTCTCCAATAAGACAGTAATGGATACACTATACTGTATACACAAGAAATATTGTAACACATTTGGGATATTTCTAGCAATTTGATTGGTCGAGAGCAAAACCTTTCCATGTTGAAATATCATTTGATCCCGGAATCTAACTGGAGCTGCATCACGGTGTACTGTAGTGATACTAATAATTACTGATTCTATGGTAGTATTAGTCGTAGTTGTAGTAGTAGTAGTAGTAGTAGTAGTAGTAGTAGTAGTAGTAGTAGTAGTAGTAGTAATACAGTAATAATAATAATAATAATAATAATAATAATAATAATAATAATAAAAATAATAATAGTAATAATAATAATTAATAATATTGACAGTAGCAGTGAATTTTTCGATGGTCAAGTCTGTCCTGACACCATGCTCTTGTTCCAGACTAATCACTGACGTTGCAGAGACTGTTATGCTTACACCTTACAACAACTCATCACTGACTGTCATCAAAATCTCAGATAAATCCATTGTTCCAATCAAAACAGCCACCATCACACACTCTCATGAAGCACGATTACAACTTACTCACACAATAAATAGCAATGCTGTGTCATACCAACAGTCGGCAACACTTTCCAGCATTGGCTTCATGTCACATACTAACTTTTTCTGCTATAACTTTTACTTATTTAGCGAAGTGGGACATCTTGAATTTTGAACCTGTTACTTATTCTCCACATTGTCAGTTACCTTCCGCGAATATATTTTTTTGCAAATTGTTAAATATAGCATCCTTGACTGAGAAACTATAAGAGTTATTTCTATTTACTTTAACAAATCAATGCCAGATGGTGGTACTAGGTAAAATCAACATGGGTAATATCAACCTGAACTACTGTTCCTTTGACACAACAAAAATCACTCACTGAATTATGGACCTCACATCACGAGCAATGCAAAATTTTCCATATGTTTAGAGATCCTCTTTGGTAGTTTATTCTCGGGAAAGAATTCCCACTGCTGTTTAATGAATGAGAAAACATTGCTGTAAACAAACGTGTTTGCACTGGAGAGACCGTCAACTGTGACACAGACAAAGGTAAACCTCACTGACCCTCAACATTTGGTCTGTGCAGACGCGCTCATGAACTTTCCCTTTTCGGCAAAATTCCAGGATTTTTATTTCCCCAACCCCCACCAGAATACGACACAAATATTTTGTGACAGAAACCAGAAACCACTGAGAAAAATTAAAAGAAAATTGAAACAAAGATGGCATTTGAACACGGAAAAGAACAGACAAGTTGACTATAGCTTTTACAGCATATTAATTATATACTGAACATAATTAATTAAGCGCTGGTAGCCATTTTGAACATTTAGCTGTACATTATCTTTTCAATGAAGAATTTACAGATGTCTTCAGGCTATAGGAATGTTTCAAGAACTTGCAGACGCATTGGAAGAAGAATGGCACCAGATTCCTCCAGCCAATTTTCAAAACTTGGTTGAAAACTTCCTCACCATATACCTGCTGGTCCTTAGTTTGTATTGTTGAGTATATGAAAGGCTACAGGCAATTAATAAAATGTTTCTCAAGAAATTCTTGAAACAACTGAACCAGGTGGGAGTTTAGTTCACAAAGAGAGTGACAATTATGGGACAAATACATGATATTTGCTGTATTCTTTTTGAACATTATCATTACACCAGTGTTTGAAATAGAGCCAGTCACCACACCCGCAATGGATTATTTTCAGTGAGGACGGGTAACCTTTTACCCGTACACACCCACAGGTCATGTTTTTTTTCTTTCTATTTCTCTTTATTCTTTTTCTTTTAATTTAGAAAATCATTTATTTGTTTTCTTAAATACAAAGCTGTATCATTGTTCTCAGGTGGCAATTAAATGACCCACTGGGACATATGTTTATGCTATTATATTTTACTTTTCTCTTGAAAATGGAGGACTGGCCAATATATGTGATGACTGGTAACTTATTAGACTTACCAGTCCTCATGTCTGGCTTGATTTTCCTGGAGTTTTATACACTGATTACACGTGTTGAAAGATTGTTGAACAGGACTCAACTTTTAGAATTAAACAAACTTAATATGTTGTTGAAAATACCATTGAAGATAACAATGAAAACTGAGGGAATATTTCATCTATGTCAGGTCGAGCTGGAGAACGTACAATTACTAAAATGACCTGATTGTGTCCGAGAAACATTTAATCTTTAATGTTTGGCCTGGGTAAGTTTCTAACTAGTGCAAATGTGCAAACTACACATTGGAATGTTATTTACCTGTACTATTGTATAAAGCGGGTACTATAAGGTGGGAGAGGGTGGGGGTAGGGTATGTCATGGACCCCAACTTTAGCCCGATGCTCTACCCTGCTCTACCTGTTGTACCATCTCTGACCCACAAAACGCTATCAACATGAAAATCTTGCTGTCATAAATCCACAGACATCACTCAATCAATACTCAATTTCTGATTTAAACTGAAGCTAGACTGTAAGAGTGATCCTCTTCGCCCTCACAGCCCCTCCCATGCCCCGAAGTAAAAACCATCAATGGTGACATCCCAAGCACATCAAAGGATGTGAACTTGGCAGTATATATCACTGGACATACAACTAACCCAGCAGACCATTTGAGGTTGGTGAATTACTAATATCGTGATTAACATCTTTGGCATTAAGCTACTTTTTTTACAGAACAAAGGTGGGATGGCATCCAGACAGTGATTTACGGTGGAATGTCACAGACTAGACAAATATCTGATGACGCTTACCATTGCTATGGCAACAGAAATTTATAGTATCCACATTTGGTTCCTGTGACAACTGACAGCATAGCCAAATGTGGTTCCTATGGGAACCAACTAGTTACAATTGCCATGGTTAATTCATGTGGAAACCAACACTTACTGTGACCATGTGTGGTTTCTAAGGAAACCAACACTTACATTGGTCATATTGGGTTCCTATCAGTGTTAGAAACTTTAGAGTTATGGCCACTGGCCAACCAGGCCACTAACTTTCAATTTCTACTGGCCCTGTTCAAAATCAGCTTGCCCAGAAGGCAACTGAATGTCATTATCACTTAAATTTTTCTGGCCCAACGGACCCTCAAGTTTACAAAACTGCTGGCCCGAAGTGAAACTCACTGGCCTGGGGCCTCCGGACCAGCGGTAATTTCGAACACTGGTTCCTATGACAGTCAACTAAGTTACTGTTGCCATGATTAGTTTCTATGGCAATCAAGACTTGGCTATGACATTATGTGGTTTCTATGGCAACTGACTCTTACTGTGACTACGTGTGGTTTCTCTGACATCCAACACTAACAATGGTCATGTTGGGTTCCTATGAAGACCAACAAGTTAGTGTTGCAACACATAGTTCCCAAGGCAACTGACAACATACATGGTCACTATGACAACTGAGGCTTACCATGGCCATGTGTGGTTCCTATGGCAACCGTGTACTTGCTGGACCTCTTTTTGCGGCCGGCAAGGATACTGCCCGTGACGATGGTGTTCGTCACTTGCTGCGCGGTGTCGTCACTTGTGACATACACACTACCACACTGCACCTGAAGCAGAACGAAAACCATCAGACTTTGAGATCAGATCTGCCTAAAAACAAATAATAACTTATTTTTAATAAGTTGGTTCATGGATCCTCAGATCCCAAATTCTTTAAAAAAAAAAAAAGTTTATTATTTCAGATTACATTATCAGATTGTATTATTATAAAAATTTTAACATATTATTTCACTATGCCAAATATTAATTTAACACTATATTATTAAACGTGTTTCATACACGAGACATTATTAGATATCTGCTCTTGATCTAACTATACTCATGCAAAAACACCATCATCACTTAATGTAAACATTTTTTCCCCCTCCTCTCGCTTCAGATTTAGCCTGAGAAAAATGGTGAACCAATTTACTAAAAATATAATGCCTACACTATGGCACTTACTCTTTCAATACTTATAACACATTTCCAAAAATGTCTTGTGCTCTTTAATTTTCTTTCCAGCTGTATATATTCTTTAAATATCTCGGTGGCTGCTGACGTATATTTTACATCTGTTGACTCAGAATGCGCCTTACAAAGCACTAGGCTAATAAAGCACAATAACTCCACCTTTCTAAACACGCCTCAGGCTACAGATCAGTGTTATACAGTGGAAGTGTTTCTAGATGTGACATCTTTTTGGAAGTGTTTCTAGGTGTGACACCATTTTCTATACTACCTCAGTGGTCAGTTTTAGATGAAGTACGGTACACTACAATTCTATTTGTTACACAATGTTTCTAGAAATTCCTTCAGTTTCTAGGTGTGACATCAATTTCTATAAATGCCTTCAGTTTCTAGGTGTGACATCAATTTCTAGAAATGCCTTCAGTTTCTAGGTGTGACATCAATTTCTAGAAATGCCTTCAGTTTCTCGATGTGTTCCATTTTTAGATGCGTTCAATTTCTAGAAATTATGCATTTTCGGCAGTCACAGTAAATTTCTAGTTGCAGTACGCAGGTGTTACTTAGATGCAAAAGGTGACTTTTCCCAGTATGTAAAGAAGACAAACGACCTTTCCTAAGACAGGGTGAGTCACTTCTGAGGTATTAGAACAATAGCTGCTCATCTCCAGATAATGGTTAACTGATAACCAGAAATCCTGAGCTGTACATAATCTTTTGACATCAAGGATCATCCTCAATCAGTCAGCCACGATCTGTCAATACATCACTCTCCATGTCTCCTCGAGGACTCTTCATGCTCCGAGTATAAGACGACTCTCACAAAGGAGATCAATATTAACCCTCCATCTCCTGCAGGCAATCATAGATGCCCTAAGTGACAAATTATCCAGCCATCATCAATACACTACTTTCTCTGCATTAATTCATTGAGCCAGGTACAAGTAATGGTGTCGACGATGAAGTCTATTCATGAATCAGCTCAACCATGGCCAAAAACACAAACCGCCTAAAAAAATAATAAATATTTCCTTTAATTTCTGGATATAAATTACTGACTTTGAATACAACCTTAGATCACATTTGTCTCCTTAGGAAGACATATATCTTGATTATTTGACAACATGTATAAAATTTTAGAAATATTTATATTTTTTCATTACTAAGCATGTTGACTGTAGTCAGTGAACCAAGCCAAGATAAACTGCATATTGTTGTCATCCTAAACACACTTAATAGCATGAATCATGAAGCCTTAGGCACTATAACCGATGTATAATCTGATAATTGTGCCTATAGGAACCCTATACATACCACCTACCTATGTATACACAACATTCAAGCATGGATTGTATGCGCCTAATTATATACTGACTTAAGATACTATGTTGGCAGTAAACACATTTGGGGTCCTATACTAGGGACCATACAAACCAGTATTCCTATACTTAGCAATTTCTTTGATCTGCATTGAGATCACATTTCCCTTGGTCAGAAATACATGTTGGGAATGATAAATTGTATAAATTAATAGTAACCAATTTAATATCTTGAGATGTATCTACTTGTATTATTTCTCAAGGGCAAGAGTGGACATCACAGATTAGCTAATATTGGTCAATAATGAAAATAATAAATAGTTATATTATCTGACATTTAAAACTCTTAAAAGGATAAACATACAAGATTTCATGAAGCATATAAATAAAGAAATACTCTCTCAGGAGCCAATGTGGATGCATCATTACACCCAAAAGTTGGACAGAAATCATGATTATAAGATGATAAGAGTAGACTGAAAAATTGGCCTCAACGGTTGGACACAAACATTGGACACAGTCAAAGATTGGACACAGTCAAAGATTGGACACAAAGGTTGGACACAAAGGTTGGACACAAAGGTTGGACACAAAGGTTGGACACAAACATTGGACACAGTCAAAGATTAGATCCAAATGCTAGACTCACAGGTTTGACATGAAAGTTGTCTTCAAAGATTGGCCTCAAAGGTTGAGCCCAAAGGATGGACCCAAAGGTTATTCCCAAAGGATGGACCCAAAGGTTATTCCCAAAGGATGGACCCAAAGGTTATTCCCAAAGGATGGACACAAAGATTAAACACAAATAGGGTTGCACCCAAACGTATACACCATTCCTCATTGAATAAATGGCTTGTTTGCTTAGATCTATTAGCCATAAACAAGATTTGTGTTAATTACACAAGCTAAGGACATCATATTGTTGTCAACCGTCATCCTGATTGATAGGTTGACATCTTCCGCTGTAGATTGTTTGTATATTGCAGAGAACAATATTAGATCTCGATCAATAACAATAACAATGGCAATACGTCATGGCCTGACAATGAACAAGGCGTATATTACAACATTAATTATAAGGAGGTGCATGTAGGTTACAAAGACAAACAATGATTATTATCCAAGTATCATAATAGTTGAACAATGACATTTATTGCACTGTTTAACGTAATATCTAAATAACATTTGCTTGTATGTCTGCAAGTTCTTGAAGAGTACCAAAAGACCAGGGGCATTTGGAAATTCTGCATGAATAAAATAATAGAAAGTACCGGGTATACAGGCCAGGTTCCTTAAAACATTATTATAGAGCCCTAATGTACTGGTACATAATTTGCACATTTATTTCACTGGAATTCTATACTGGTAATTATCAAAACCATTAACAAGCAAAACTATTGAAATATAGCGTCCATTGTCATACTTAATGTGTATTTAATAGCAATTTATTGTAATATGAGCATTTCAGAACTATAATATATTGGAGTATTCCGAAACAATATATCTTTTGTTGTTTTATTTTTATTTTTATTTCAAAATTAATGAGGCTTGTCAGTTGAAATTATGAGGAAATCGGTAGCATTTGTAATAATAATAATAATAATAATAATAATAATAATAATAATAATAATAATCTGTATTTATATAATGCTAGATCATGCACAAGGTGTGTGCTGGAAGTAACACACTATTATTTAATTTATTACCCTGGTTGTTAGATCAGTCAGCACACATTATACCTTTCTCAACTCCCTGGGGAGTATACAACCTAAGCTGCTATTTCCGTTAATGTTCACAAGTACATGTACATTTCTTCCTGCCGGGTACCAATTCACAGCTGGGTGGATGGGAGCAATGTAGATCTCAGTACTTGATAGCATGAGTGACAGGCAGGGCAACAGACAATTGTCATTTCAGTTCAATACAAGCTCACTCTACAGGCCCCAGGCCATGACCACGGCAAATAAATAGACCTCTGCAAAAATAAATCATTGGATTTCTGTGGAGCCATGGAAAATTGCCATGCTGCCTCTATGCATAGATAATTAGGGACTTGATAACCGACTCCTGCTTATTTTCATACAACGACTTAGCAGCACACATCTACATGCCAATTTTCTGGAATATTGGAATATATAAACAAAACTTTGAATTGGGCATGAAATCATATTCAAGAAAGTTTCATAATCTCAGGGCCAGGTTCAAACTCAGTAACACTGCTCAATGATCTACCACAATCAACACCCTCACAGCATTTGATTATATACTCACAACGTACCATACTCAAACTGATATATCACTGGTGTAAAAACTATGCCTTTCACGGTACCGGTACGTAGTATTACAATAAAATCCATGTAATGAAACTTAAAAGAAATACTATAAAAAATATTAAAAAGATAGTTAATACATTCCTGATCTTTTAAACATCAAAATCACACAAACAATCTCACAGCGATCTAAACTTAATCTTGCAAGCAATGTAAACAAACATCCTTCAATCATCTGTTGCATTCATCCACCTGTTGCATGTTAACCCACATGTATAAATCAGAAAAAAATCAATACATGTATATACAAATTCTATTTGAAACATTGCATTCAACAATAAAGAAACTAAATGAATACCAAATGCATTACACTACTTGTCAATAACAACACACAAACTTAAATACACAAAAGTATATTGTACCTGTTTCTCGGAATTTGACGTCAACGTTAGTATCCGAGTTGCAAGCACCACTCTAGGGTTGGCTACGTATGCGAACCACACCATTGCAGTGGCATATCCTGCAATCCTTGGACCACCACAAGAAATGCCTGCACCACCACCACCACCACACCACACCACTACTAGGACCACAGAACCGCAGGAATGACGGGATCTAGATCAGACCCAGAAATACTATCAGTGCCAAAGCATTCCCGTTGCGGCCAGAACACGTCACGGCCAGAACGCGTCGTTACGGCGTTGTTTGTTCGAAGCCCGATCAAACTGAGCCTGCCCTCCGAGCCCAAACAAAACACCTATAGCCACAGGTAACTCATTTAAATCAATATTAACCCTTCCCGTGTTAATTCCATTGTTATACTAATAACTGTTACATCCTGTTGATACTTCGTTGGAAATAAAGTGTGCAGGTAGCAATATAAATTACATCATCTGCTTGTGTTTTTTGGTTTATAATTGTCTATGCGATTTTTTAACCTTCGGGGCTCCAGAAATTAAGCTGTTGTGGTAACGTCATTATATATCCAAATATGTCATGCATAGCTGTCTTATGGTAGCAGTCTTACTGGACAATGAATAGTCTTCTTTACGTTGCTAATGGGACAATGTCCCAGGAATGTCTGATCAATCCTATGAAAGGCGATCCCCTCCACAACAGGTATTTGCTAACTGGCAACATGGTTAAAAGGATATAATCGCAATCACAATCCCATGATGCATCTGGAAGACAACACCTGAGAACTGGTCAGGCATTCGCTTGTTGACACATTAAGGTAGTTGATTAAAAAATAAATAATTTTAAATTAAGTCGTGAAATATAGGTGAATAATTGAGTTTTGTTTTTTATCATTGCAGGAATGTTTTACCAATAGGGGACGATAAAACATAGGTAAAGGTAATAAAATAACATTATTAACCCTAATGAAAATTTAAAAAGAAAATCTAATTGGTTTCCAGGAGAATTACCGTAACGTCAAATCCTGCATAATTTCTGGATTAATCCCATTTACTGTGGCATACTTTGGGCATCTCCGGTCGCCTCCAGGCAGAAAAAGGTTAATTGTATTAGTTTTTCATAAATAACGACACTTGGCTATCAGAGCACAGCTGGAAGGAAGAGAAAGACGATATCTACAGGTGAGTGTAACAGATATTTCCACTGCACGGTGATCTCTAGCATTTCATGACATTTCACAAAGGTCAAGTTGCTATTCTGTCGGCATTACGGCAGTCTATTAACACCAGCAGGAGAGTTTTGTTTTTGTCTAAACATTGACAATGAATACATGATGATATTAACATATTTTTAAAGTAAAGAAAGAATGAATGAATGAACAACAACAATACAAGAATTCAATCATTCTAATAATAGTACATCTCTGCAAGCATGGTATTGAAGAATTTTAAAAATATATAATTATTAAATTAGGAAAATTCAATGTAATATTATTGTTGATTATGTAAAATACCTATACAATTGTTAGATAGAAATATTATGATAGGAAGTTACATCGTGAATATTGGATCATTATCCGATAAATCCAAGATTGCATAAAACCAAATTGGTAAATTGGTTGACACATTCACAACAGAGATTGCATAAAATCAAAATGGCCGACACATATCTCATCCACAACAGAGAACTGTTCATAATCAAGTGTACTTACTAACATAGCTATATCACAGTGTAGACAGCTCACACACACATGCAACACACAGGTATCTCCATATTAATGTGCTTAACCACAAACTAGATCTACCTATTTATGGGGAAAACATGTATGCGCACATATACTCCTCTGTTTACCTAACAGAATTCAATTAAATCTTCGTCTTCTTGCAATCTTTTTATATTAGAATCTGAGAGTTCAACACATACGGCTCAATTACCTCAACCTTTAGAATGCCCACAAATATTGACATGAAAGCTATTTTGCTTTGTTTTTAGCCAATTGTCATCAAGGTAGCGTATACCCAACACTAGGGATGTTTAATGTGAATTGTCAACAGAAAACATTCCAACACCCCTCTAATTGATTACCAGTGGTCCTGTCTAGAATGTACCAACCTACAGACTGGTATAGAAGGTTAAGTCCACTGTGGGGTGATGGGGAGGAGAGGGGGAGAGGATTAACTGTTGGATAATCGGTTTATTTCTTAGCCAAAGAGACACTTGTACCTTAGTTGTCGTTAAACCCTTTGTTCTTCCCAATGCTAGTGTGAGAAATAATTGTTTAAGGCTTATGGAAATCTTCCATGACCAGACATAGTACAATTGATGGCTAATGAAGACAGGGCTATTTATAAATGTTGTCCCTGCCTGATGTATGTTTATTTTCCTACAGTGAATAATAGACGTGGATTGGAAATAAATATAGTCACAAAATGAGATATTTGTATGTTTATGCTTGTAAAGAATAATAATAATAATAATAATAATATTTATTGCTGTATGAACCTGCGAGCACCGGCTGGTACTGACAAACCAAGGAAAATCGAGTGACTGGTTGCTTCCCATTGCAGTGGGAATCTATCTACACCCTTGAACCTTTCCCACACCAAAAGAAAATGACAATAACAATACAATCCATAAACACAATCTCTACAAATATATTGCCAACATTAAACCTGAAAAGATACATTATTGACCAGAAAGACAGCTGTAAAATGAAGATATAAGTCTGAAC
>JAUTBQ010155730.1:0-13336 GCA_032361185.1 Lepetodrilus ovalis | reverse complement strand
AAGCTCCAAAACTGCTCACGATATTGACGAAAATCGCATATTGAATTGGCGAAAACGGTACCAAATCGATTGGTAGGTAACGGTACCTTGACTTATATTTTAAGGAGATAAAGGTATACTGTTTGGAATTTAGACGATATCAAACGTTAATTGATAGTTTTTAAATTGAATATCGTGCACCGTTTTGGATGTTGCCGTTTTGCAACCTGCACTCAAAGAACAATAAAATTTCGTATAATGCTGAACACGCGAAACCCCTCGTAGTGTGACAGCGTATAGCACAGACTGATATTTTATCGCTGTCAGGAGAGCATGATTTGAGACAGAACCCAACGCGATTTTGCAATATTCCCCATATCTACGTAAATGTCAAGCTTTGTAACTTCAGTCCTGAAGGATACCAATGTTTGTCAATTATATCAATAATAATAATCATTGCATTTATATAACGCATCAAACACAAATACACATTACTACATTAAAAACTGGATCACCATCTACACTTCGTGTATTTCTATGAACTTGGTTCGAGCCCTGTGTTGATATTTTTCCAAATATACTGATGGAAACATTTAAAGGAACGCAAGTATTGTAATAAGGATATAAAACGACCTTTCCAATAGAACTAGTATGCCCAAATTTAACAATTATATTTCTTTGCGCGTATAGAACACGATACAATCAATAAATTACCCATATATCAAAAGGTGATCATTAGTAAATGTAAATTTGAAACCGTGTTATTGTGAGACGTAATGGCGAGACAGTACCCGACTTTAGGTCCAAAATTGTAGATTATTGATATGATTTCATGAGGAATATCAATATAACACGTTGCTATATACTAGTAGGTCAACAAGTCAAACCGGGTAATTTCTAGAATTTAGGCATATTAGTTCTATTGGAAAGGTTATAAAAACCGCTTGCCAACAATGTCGTGTTATATCCCTATTACAATGCATGTGTTCCTTTAAATTTTTCTATCAATATATGTTAAATTTTAAATAATGGAAAATAATATATACATTTTCAAAATTGCTGTGTCAGAGAAAGCTTAAAACCAGTGGATCAATATCATATTTTTATTTTTAGAAATTACGCTGATCAGTTGGCGGCTTAAAGTCCAAGGAGCTATAGTATCACATTACGGTAGCAGTTCTCGATCAATAGCAAGACAGGTTTCAGTTTCCAATTATCTCGCCGAAGCAGATGTCCCCGTTATATTGGTCTTCCGGTTAAACTGGTGACGAAGAACACTCAGGGATGATAACATGAAGCGGTATTCCAATAAACTGGAAGAGTCGGAAGATTTAGGTGTGTGTATTTGTCAGCCAAAATACAAGATCATTACTTCAGACTGTTTCCTCCTCGTAACGTTTAGTTGGAAAGTCTAGCGTTAGTCATGATTTTCATACGTATTCCGAATTGATATTCACATTGGACACAAGCTGCCGAGCATAAAGAATTATCATCCTGGTTACCATCCTCGCACAAAAGAGGTACTTATTACGTTCTCACTTCAATACTACCCCTGGCACACATTTAGGGGGAAAACCCACACAAAAGGTCTATAGGAGTTATAAATAGAACATTGGTAACATTTATTTCATTGGATAGATATTCACGGCGATGTCATACGGGAAATTATTTCATTGCTTGGCTGTTTGCGCGAGTTTTCTCATAGATGTGTGCCAGGGGTAGTATTGAAGTGAGAACGTAATAAGTACCCTTGCGATGCGAGAGTGACTGGTTATTTAATTCGCATGTTTAAGGCGTTGATTTAATATGGACATTGTTATGTAAAAGTCTGACAGAGTTGAAAATATACCGTAAGTGTATCAATGAGCAAGGCAAGTCCTGCTATGTGGGAGAAAGCCCGAGTATAGCTATCATGCCGTCCAATACTGAGAGGCATTGAACCGAGTTCCAATGATAAAGCGGAGCAACTGTAATTTTAAGAGGATATATACCCACCGATACCACTGTCTCCTAACACCGTGGAACATTGTCTTTGAGGCCGCCATCATAATGCATTCCACCAGTGGGGTGAATGTTCGTAAACAGGAATTCTCCGGTTCTTCTTTCATAAAGACGTCATAAACTAAGTTATTAGTAATTAGAATGTTGTAAAAGTTCACTTGTAAAAGGAATTTCACAACGGGAAGGGGGTCAAATGTAATTATATGATGTAGAGACCATTTTGGACCGTCATCGATTTAATCCCGTCAAAAGTAGGTCGTCATAAAGGCATATCACATACGGTTGACCTAAATAATGGACAAGGAAATTTCTATCTGAGACTACTTACTTTTGATTTATCCATCCAAATGCATCTATTTACTAATGCACTCATTCCCCAACCCTCGATAGTTATCATAAATTTCATATTTTATATGAATTCAGGTTACGAAGCATTAATTATCTTGTTTTTGATGCATCACTGATTTATGAATGAACGTTGTCCTGTCGTTTAATATTTTAGTCGTACCACTTGCATTAATATAATGAAGCAAAATAAAATACGACCGGTCGACCACATTCAGGTTGTCAATGGTATTCAGTGGTATTTTGTCTACCATACAGCGGTGACTATGTTTTTGGTAGGACAGACATGATGTTGTGCATGTCAAGTGAATGTAGTTTGCAGGTGTACCTAAGAACTAGTCCAAAACAACCATAAATATCGGTGATCGTGTATAATGTCTTTAAACTAGCAGTAGAAGGTATGAATGTCAGTGATAGAACAAATCGCATATCGTATGTGCATTCTTTACACCAATTGCATTTGCCTTGCAAGATCTGGAATTATTGAAATTCCGTGTACATTGTTAAGATGCCTCCCTCACAGCCAGACGTTCTTTCGCTGAAGAGCAACATATACTCAACAAAATAAAGTAAGGGTCAGTACCATTTGTTAATATAAATTTAGCTTTATATATTATTTGAACAATGAAGAAGATGTCTACAGGCTTCAGATACTCTTCGAGAACTTGCAGACGTATTGGAATATAATGGTACCAGGTCACTCGAGACGAATTCTGAAATTTTGCAAAAAGCTTCTTCACAACATGTCTGCTGGCGCTTCTCTTATCACGCAAAGTATAATTAAGCACGTGTGTGGTGGTGCATCCTCTAAAATAAAAGGACAGGTAGTAGGGTATGAAACAGCAGTCACTGAATTCGTGTCTTGAGGATGGTCTGTATTAGTGGTACTGAGTGTGTTAAATAATGTAATCTTATGAATGTAATGCAGACTTAATAGGTCATACGTTTTCACGGTTTCTGATTTTAATCATAGCGAGTGTAAACTTGTCTCCGTTTCTGTTCAAGCAGGAATCTCTCCCAAGTTGCTTATTGTACGAACAAGACAAGCTTTGGTACTGTATATTTTTAACATGATTCCAAAGCATACAAATTCGAAGGCAATGTTTCAAGTAAAAAAAATCGATGTTTCATACATAATACGACCAATCCAAACACGGGTAGGCCTACATTCAACCATGCATCGTCAGTCTTAGATTCCAAGGAATTAGACACACAACTGATCCAGTTGCGTGACACCAGACTATACCGGTAGTTTCGACCTAAACCAGAGGTTCGCGACTACACGTAGAGTATAGCAGAAAAGCTGCAATGCATGACGCATTGTTACCAACTAAAATATAGTTTGCTTTCATGCATTAGACCCAGTCTGCGCAATGGGGGTCAGAATGTAATTATCAGATTATGTGATGCCATACACATTACGCATATATCTGAAGTTAGAATGTGTGAAAAAGTTCTTTAAATATGTTCCTAGATCATAAACAAAATAATAATTTCAATAATTACATAACATAGACACGATTGACAATGCTTTAAGAGCCAAGTTACCAAGCTGGAACGACCTTTTCCCCACAATCATTTTAGTGATTAATAAACCGTGTTGAAATCAACTTATGTATTTTCAAAAGAATAACGACCATACATTTATATAATTTATATTAGTCCCTGGATTTATCAGTCCATGTACACGAGTTGGTGTATTAACATTAATTGCTACAATTTGGGGTTATTACAATAGTTGGATACCAAAATACAGCGCCTTACGTTTTGGGGAAGCATAAAAAAAATATTTATGGGAAATGTGGTCTGACTAAACAAGTGCACAGCTTCCATACAAAGGCGCCCGTTCATTGTGTTAAGCAAACTATACACTCCCTGGTTTTCCCCTGTGCACGACTGACCCAGATCACAAAGCCAGGCGCGCCATGTTAAAAACTGACCCACGATTGACAACACGTGTGGACCAACCGCCCATTGTTAGTAAACTACACGACCAGGGTATCCTTTCACGAAGCTCTTATCCTCAAAGCATGCTAAGAGAGTGGTAGCGCTCTCTTTGCCGATACCCAATACATTGCTGAGAGCGCTATCCTTATCTTAGCAGATAAGAGAGCTTCGTGAAAGGATACCCTGTAGTATTGGAAATATAATGTCGTCAAAATGATGGAAACTGGTGCAAAATACCAAGCCATATCCAAATTGTATTTGCAGTTTATGATCGACATGACGAAATACCCAACACAATGCCTCCGCATAAAGCGCATGAACCGAGTTATTTTTGTTATGAAAACGCCATGGAGCATGTAAAGACTTTAAATAAATAAATTACTGCTTCTAAAAATAAATATTAAAAAAATATATCCAACTTCATACTTTTGTTGATGAGGAGCTGCTTGCTTAATATCCAACAATCTAAAGAGTGTAAATTGCTTTCTGCAGTACAAACTATGTGGTGTGTACACCTCCAATAAATATATGATGTACTACTAAGTCTACTACTAGTATAATTAGCATTATACCTAGAAATGTGCAACTGTTGGTGTGTTTTTAAATAATAATAGTGTGAATATGAATATTGTGCAAAATCCATGTTCTTATAGCATGCATACCCATAGCGCTACGGATCAGTGCTCTCATTTTCCTTCTCAATTCCCTGGAGAGTATACAACATTACATCAGGTCATTTTAAAAAGCTTTATTTGAATACAAATTTACTCTTGCTCTGCAAGGATGGTAGAATTCAAATTGCATTTCACATTGATTTGTAAAAATATGATCAAACAATTTGAAATATGTTACTCATCTTATAATCAAAATACATGACAAATAAACACAAACAAAATATATAGAGTATGTTTTGGTAAATCACTATTACCATTGACCATAATTTTCTCAAAAGGTTTCCATACAATATAAACAAATATAAAATCATGATTATATTTATCAGATTAATTAAAAATTATTTTTTTCTTTTCACATTAATTGACTGCAAATGTCTTAAAGGCATACAACCACACATTTCAATGAACTCATTGCACTATATTTGAGTAATAAATGCAAACTACATTCATTTGTGATACTTTTCAATTTGAAATGCCAACATCCCTTTCAGTGATCCACATTGAGGGAATTCAATCTTGCAGATAATGTTCCAAATGCAAGATAATTATAGCTGTTCCCTGTATTCATATAAAATATAGTGTTGGAAGTACATCAGTAAACAACAACTCCTAGAGAAATTTGTTTGCCAATAATATAGGTCAACCATCTGTGATAGTATGCCTTTATAGGTACACAATCAGAGAAGGTTACCAAATGGTCAAATGAATTTATAACCGAGACCTCACGTTTCATTTGTTCACCAAACAGTTATTTACTAATATAATTATTCCCCAACACTTCATAGCCATAAAATAAAATAATATTTTAACATCTTTGGAACATCTCGTTGAAGGCTTCAGAGTTTGTGACTGAATTTGGAGTTTACCTGGTTTGCTGTGAAAGCTCTTCACAGCAAAGATATGCCATAATTTGAAAATACTGAAGACATCCTGTTTGCTATACACACAAGTGATGTCATGTATGCAAATTGAATATATTTTGCATTAATAACTCATGTTTGTTCAATTGAGTGAGGTAATCAAAATATGTGATTGTATGCTTAAATGTATCTATTAAAAACAAGGGCAGCAACTAAAGTACAACACTTAATTTATTTATTATTTTAATTCTTCAATTTACTTTGCAAGACTCAAGTGAGATATATACCCCCATGATAATTTCCATCAAAATGGCCTTGACCTTTAGTGGTATTCAGCAATACTTCATTCAATAAACAAACCTCTGATCAATAAACATAGATAAACAGGATGCATCAGTAAACATGGTAAAGGTTAAACCTCAGTAATTTGACTTTTGAAATTTTAAAACAATTAACTGTTTGCCTACTTTGACAAGTACATCTGACATAAAAGCAATCAATAAACATAGAAAAGGTCATAAAGTTGTTCTTGTTTTATATATTATTCATTGACCTACAGGCAATAAAAAGGGATTAAAAATCCATAAACTGTTCTTGGAACGTACATGTTATTGTCAGCCACAACTAGGTCTGTCGACTAGTTGAAGTATAAATATATATTATACAATTATATATAATATAAATAGGGGAGATCTTAATGCGTAAAAATGTGTCCTGCTTACGATCAGATTTATTATTTTTTAAATAAATGTGATTAAACTATACCATAGAACTTTCTGGGGTCATGTCATTACTCAGTAGCAAACTTGTAATATAACTAAAATATTGTGCAATTTACTACCAGTTTTAATTGCAAATTGTTCACTAAAAAACACTACTTTCCTTATCCTAAATACAGATGTTAAACTTAACAAGCGCATAGCTACATCGGGGAAAATACAGAAATGTGGTTCTTACAAAAGATATATACATGAGAGCAAGGCGTCTCCACTCACTAAATCACCCATCCAACCACACAAGTCAGTAATGTGACCATCATTCATAATCAAAGATAAATTGTAGCTAAAACTCCAACATTTTGACAGCTTACAAGTTTTGGTTTAAACATCCTTTCTGAATGCACTGTTTGAAGCCACAGTAAAGCATAGGACCATCACACCACTTGCGTCACTGCACGTGATCTCTCCGAATTTTTCTTAAAAATCCAAAAACTAAACAATAAATCACAGATAAACAATGCAACGCATGCCGTTCTTTGATGCTATCAGTTCTTTGATCCTAATATATTCAGCTGCTTAGCACACAGACAAGGGAAAGCTTTGGTTTGTGGGTGGGAATAGTCGAGATTCACATTTGTACAATACAATTATACATAAATACTGTTCAATCGTTAATGTTTACTTTCTTATTATCCACATTATTTTGGGAGGGAGGGGCGTCTGGAAAACAAGTTTTGGTTTTGCGAGTTTGTTCCGAGTCTCTTGGTTTAATTTTTCTTTTTTTTAACGGAAATTCTCCATTTACCCGTCATGCGAATGGCACCATATTTGGACACTTTCAAGCATCCTGGCTGAGCACTGTTGTCAAACATGCCATAGGACCCTTGTTTACTCCTTGTCCGTGTTGTTCATCACATTGTTTAAAAAAAAGCACTGATTTTTCAAACGGTCCTGCAACTATCTCAGGGAGGCTGCAATAACTGCCCCCAGTGCATTATGCGAGGGATGGCCCCCAAACTACACAGCCACACAGCAAGTAGGAACAGCCATCACTTGTCAGTCGTTAACCAATTGGTTTTTGGCTTCTTTTTTTTTATTTTGAAACATTGAAACAAGTTTGAAACATCACACTACAGACTCGTTTGTTCTTGGTGAAAAGATTTTGCAGTAAAATTGTTTCCATGACAGGAAGGTTTTACCAGTCCAGATCCACACTCCGGACGTAATTCCCACTATCACAGTCATGAGGTATTTGATCATGAATACATTAAAATCGGGCCATGGTTTTGAATTCATGCCATACGGACAGGGAAAGTTCATCTTTTTGCACACGTGCGAGTGCCACGTTACCATCCACTGGTCCCTGAAAGATTGTTCGTAAAAGTAGCATGCTATTACAATTGTTGCTGGCACAGTGTACAGTACTGAAAATATTCCAATACGAACCATCAGCTTCTCTAGCTTGTCTGTCTTGGTTCCGTCACTTTTCATGATGGTACGAATGCGGAACAACGACACAAATCCGGCTAAGAGGAACGACGTTCCGATAATTAAGTACACAACAAGAGGCGCGAGAACAAATCCTCGCAGAGCGTCCACGTCGAATATGCCAGTAAAACACACTCCACTGAGAACGTCGCCATCTACCTGCCCCATGGCTAGGATGGCGATGGTTTTGATGGCAGGAACAGCCCATGCTGCTAGATGGAAGTATTGCGAGTTGGCTTCGATGGCTTCGTGTCCCCACTTCATCCCAGCGGCAAGGAACCAAGTGAGCGTCAGAATAACCCACCAGATGGAACTTGCCATGCTGAAGAAGTACAGCATCATGAACAGGATTGTGCAGCCTTCTTTCTTGGTACCTTGAGTGATAATCGGCTGCATGGTCACTGAAGCTTCATTGGGTGGGTCGAAGGGATCGTTGCAAGAAACCTTCTCCCTCAGTGCAAAGCCGACAACGTAAGCCAGAGCAACCATGAAATAGCATCCCGATAGGAAAATAATGGGCCTCTCTGGGTACCTGAATCTCTGCATGTCGATGAGGAACGTCAGCACTGTGAACAGCGTGGAGGCCAAGCAAATACATGACCATACTCCAATCCACCATCGAGCGAATTCTCGGTTATCGGTTTTGAAGAACATATCTTTACAAGGCGCACCACAGTCTCTCTCTAAATGGTTGCCCACTTTCAGTCTGTAATCGAAACCCTTCGGCACTCGGAGACTAGCTGGACATCGGAAACCATAATCCCTGGTGACTTTGGTCTCATTCCTACCTGGGTACGAAGGTTTTCCCGACGGCGGAGGTTTGGTCGTGTTGGTGGGTTCCGTGTTATTCTCTCCCACACACAGTCCCGACGGTGGGAACTGTTCACACTTCAAGCTCTCCGGCCACTGGAAGCCGAATTTGTTCATCAGACTCTCGCACCCTGTTCTTGCCTGGTTACAGAGCGAGCGACACGGGGGTATCGCCTCATCCAACACCGTACACACTGGGACATACATCGTGCACAAAAAAAACTTCAACTGCTGACTACACTGGACCTTGACGAGGGGAAAGAATTGGTGTACTTCTAACCCAGCATCGTCCTGTTTGACGTGGTTCAGTAAGTTAGGCATGATAGTTTCATTATACTGAATGTCCTTACATAAAGGAATAGTGATAGGTTCGCACCTGCCGTGAGGCGCAATGGCCTGGTCTGTGATCCTCGTGTATGTCTGACAGTCGCCACCATGTTGCAGTAGCAAGCTGCATGCAAGTAGCGCTCCTAACAACAGCTTCTGTATGGATCCGAGTTCACCCATCTTGGTAATGCACAATGTCCGAGACGACGAATAAGGGTTTTATCACCCAAACTGGTCAAGTTCAGCTCTACGGTTTCCTTAACGCATTCGACTCATGACAATCATGGCTGCCTTTGTGAGAGAGACTACTTTCAAACAGACAACTAAGCCCGGCGGCTTCTAGGATCCCCAAATTCCATATGCCCGTTCTGTAACAAAGGCGTGACTAGTCGTGGAGCAACTGGAAACCGTTGAACTACGATTCGCCAATAGGAAAGCACGCACTGTACTGGGGTTCTCGATGATTGGTTAAACTGGTTCAGCTCTGCCGATCCATTCTCCCCCTCCGGTAACGGCCATACCATATTTTTCAAGGGCGATTGCATATTATGTCCAGACTATTGACTGCGAACTAGTGATAATGATCGGTGCATACATTTTCTCAGCACATTCATGAAATTGTTGCTGATTCTTCACAAATTAGAGGGACAAAAATACCGTGTTAACATATTGCATAATATGTTTAAAGCGTTTCACTAAACCGGACTTCGCAATGTCTGCAGACGTGTTATGCTTCAATGATTATGTCAGTGGAGGTCACGGTTGGCGATTGCTATTTAATCTACCCCACACACCCCAGTAAACACGTTTTGATGGGAGCTCCATTATCTAGTAGATTCTATACACATCGTATTTTCGCCGACTAGCGGCGGATGTGCTCTGAATATACACATTTTTCACACAGGTGCAATAACAAACAGACCATCTCTATATGCTGGGTAGGGATTGTGTACTGTGTTAAATAATTGAAAAGAAAGGTACGACTTGTTATTTCCAGGCTAGCTCTCAAAAGAGTTATTGCCTCCAAATTTGTTAGCCCGGGGGAGAATTTACTGTAAAGAAATAAAAACAGTCGTGACAGCTGTTTCATGCTTTCATTTCACCGTAATGTTAGATGTCGTATTCAGAACAATAACCCAATGCTCAATTTTACTATTGATGGATATACAATACTGTAACATCCATGGCGAGCCTGGTGTATCTATTGGAAATACTGGTGTGTATGTCGTTTGTGCACGGACCGATGCGAATTGATGTATATTTAATCAAAAGGTAAATAACATTCAGTTGCATACATGCATATTACATTCATTGCATAGCTTCGATCCAATGCACGCAGGAAGTGAAATACGATATTAAACATGAATATATAATTGAGATATTGAAAGTATTGATAATTGAAAATATTTATATATTATTTTGATTCGGTATTATATTATTATTTATAATAGTTTACGTAACCAAACATTAAACAGTATCTTATTCTGTAGCTTTGTTGCCTATTTTGCATATCTAAGTATATATAATATTAATATAAACTATTAATAGTAATACTGATGTTGATGATGATGATGATGATGATGATAATGATGATAATAATATTCATAATAAAGCTTGCCATAGCACTACATACATTATCAAATGACCAATGCGCACTTATTTCACCTTCTCAACAAGATGAGGAGTATGCAAGCTTCCATGTAACGTGCTATTAGTTTATATTTACAATTCCATAGCATATAATATTGCATGAGAAAGAACATAATCTGTTTCTTCGGTAACAACGTAGTCGTAGATCAATCCATATAAAGCATAGATTCAGAAATACGCAATGTATTCTTTGTATATCTAGACTATGCGTTATTTGCTAGCAAGATGTATCAGTCAGCAATATCACCTACTAGTAAATAAACATGCATAGGCAAGTACAAAATAAACATTATGTAATGGATTTAACCTTTGTAAAAATACCTCTTGATAGTTGGATTTAAATAATCCATATTACGCCATAAGACGATTACAAATTCCGTTATGAACCACCTCATGCACCTTGCATATAATGGTAAATTACCAGAATTGTTTATACTCATTAGACTCACTGCCCCCGCACTGCGTAAATGTTTGTTATGTGTTTGTATGTATAACATAGTATAATTATTGGTGATTGTCTGATTAACACGTTGTGGTCATTCATTCAAGTTTCATATTTCACGCTTTCATTACACCGTTGTTGGTTACATTTGATCAGTACACAATTAGCGGTACCTTTGATGTTGTTTAGCGGCGAAGATAAAAGAAATAGTATCAGACGTGTATATTTCGTCTGTTGTAATTAATACCCCCAGCTGTAGTTTGGGTACAAATTTGATACGATCTGAAAAGTGCTGGGGGTGGGGGTAGGGGTGGGAGAGAATCAACTATAGGTATTGTGCACAACAAAATAGTTTTCCATAGGCCACAATGCCAATGGTAGAGTTTGGATTGATATAACTATTTAGGATCCGATGGAAACCACAATACCTGACCATAAATGACATACTATAAATAATAGATTTCTACCGGCGTTTTTTGTGCAGACAGTAACCGGAATTCGTATTGCGTGTCAATGAGAAAGAGTTGCAGTACCGGGAAGTTTTCATAAGGACTAATGTGTCATTTAATTTTGAACCGTACTTAATAGCGAATCATCTCTTAAGTAGATGTCATTCAGCTACGTAATAAAACTATGCGTTTGCCACTTTTATTTCAATAATATCAATTATTTACTTAGTTTTACAGTTATCGATACATTTCATTGCACTTGTTGAGACACTATACTTTGCTAATTGACCGCGCAGGCATGGTCGTGCTAAATGACGATTCACTTTGTGTAAGAGCAGATTATAATTAATCTCGTAAGTTAGCCATACTTAACTCCGCTGTGAGCAATTATAACTAACAGTCTATGTTGTTTAAGGCCAATTATGTTTATTCTGTGAAAATTGGAGATAGATTGAGATTGAATAATGTGTTTTAACAACCATCAGATCTGCCACAGTGCTTTCACAACTAAATACCTGTTGTTTTATATGCAGTAATGATAAGTATCCAAGTACATGTACTTATAAACAGAAATAGAACTATTTCTTGGTTTATCACAGAATAGTGTAAAGGAACATTCGTATAATTAATGTATAAATGTCCTGTATTGATTGTACTACAAGTGTAGTTAATTGATTTTCATGTACTCTCATGTACTCTCCTCCACTCCCAAACCCACCTCTCTCTCTCTCTCTCTCTCTCTCTCTCTCTCTCCTCCCTCTCTCTGGGGGTTATTGACAAAGATTCTCACAATCATACTAAATAGATAATCAGGAATCATTTGATCCAATTTTGAAAGAGTGAAAGCAGATGGTGTGTGTTGTCATGATGAAACATGCACGAAACAATCAGATGTAACTAGCTATACAGGAAATTACCAAGCTAAAGTAGCATGCCTCCACATTGTGCTCGAGATATTTGTGTAAAACATTGAAACGGAATGTACAGAATACAGAATGCAAGAAATACAATGATGCAAATGCATCTTTAAGATTCAGTGTATTAGTAATAGATATTACAAATCATCATGTCCGAAATACTGAAATGAAGTTTTAACTTATTTATTATTATTATAAAACATTAATTAATTAATTAATTAATACTACTGGTAATAAATACATAAATACCGGTAAATAAATAAATAAATAAATAAAAATAAATAAATAAATAAATAAATAAATAAATATATATTAATTTATATATTTATTATTTAACTCTGCATCCATGTGTGTGAGCATTTTCAGAAAGATGGAACAGATGTGTGAAATAAAGAATCCTAATAAAGTGTTCACAGGGTGCAGGCTCAGAATGTATACAGGTGCTCCGTGCACTGACAACAATGTGTTCACTGTAGTGATGTAGTGATTGATGCAGTGATGTAGTGATGTCACTCACTTGACCCTGAAGCTGCATGGGTATAAAAATTAACCCTCGTCAGTTAGGACCAGGACCCGTTCATAAAAAATATCTTACCCATTCTGCTACGAAAATAATTCTGGATAATAGTGTACACATAGCTGGTGTTTATCTAGTCCAGAAATCCAGACGTCTATCGCTCCATATGCATTACGCTATATCGACGTCTAGACGCCATTTTTCATAAATA
>JAUTBQ010155719.1:0-13336 GCA_032361185.1 Lepetodrilus ovalis | reverse complement strand
CTGTCACTTATTCTTTCTCTGATGAGTGTGAGAATACGGCCACTTGTTCTTTTACTATCAACGTAACAGAAGAAGCAGCTACTTCAATCACAGTAACAGGATGCCCGGGTGATATGAACCTTGTGGCTCCTGCTGGTGGTACGGTTGAAGCTTCTTGGACTATGCCGGAAGCAACTACTTCTTGTGATGGTGGTGCGATTACCACAACAACTTCTGGCCCAAATTCTGGAGATGCTTTGGCTGCTGGTTCTTATACTGTCACTTATTCTTTCTCTGATGAGTGTGAGAATACGGCCACTTGTTCTTTTACTATCAACGTAACAGAAGAAGCAACATCCACGTTAATCGTGACTCAGCCAAGTATTTATACAGTTGTACCGAATAATGGCTATATGAAAGCTTTCTATAATGAAGTTTGCCCAAGTCCTTCAAGTGCAAATGGATTGGCCTTTACAGCCGGAGAGCACATTGCATTGACTGACGCAGAATATGCCGGTCAAGATTTATTTGTATCAGGGGGTTGTACGCCTTATGCTTATGAGTATTGGGATGAAATGAGTGAGCCAAATATTTGTTCCGGAAATGGAATGTTAGTTACACGCCACTTTTTGGTAACGGATGCTTGTGGAGCGACTCATACGTCACTGCAATTGATTCACTTATACCAACTACAGCCAATAGTAACTGAAACAAGTACTGGAAGTGCATTAATGAATGGCTCATTCTTACCGGATGTAAATCTACCTTCTTGTAACGACGGAGATATGATCAATGGCTTGCCATTAGTATTTGATGTTATTACGGATGCAACGATGGCTCAATTTAACGCACAAGGTGTCAGCATTGCCAATATTTGTAACGATATCACCTTTAGATATTGGGATACAAACATGAACGGTGGAGATTGTGAGTCAGGATATGTCATCAGAAGAAACTTCCTAATCTCTGGAGACTGTTATTCTATTAAGTTTTACCAGAATATAACCACAGAGGGTACTAATAATACTGGTGGTTGCGAAGTAGATATGACTCAATTCCAATACTTAGGAGACTATGGCGATCATGCCTACTACGTTTCCACTAGTATCTGGAATTTTGCTGAAGCGACAGCTTTAGTCGCAGCCAACAATGGCTACTTGGCATCAATCACTAGTGCTGAAGAAAATACCTTTGTTGCAACCCATACTAACGAGATGATTCTTTTAGGCCTAAATGATGCTACTACAGAAGGTAGCCTTGAATGGGCTAACGGAGAATCTGTTGCCTACTCCAACTTCGTCTCATCTACCAACAACACGGAAGATAATGACTACGTAGTCATGCATAACTGGAATGACAAGTGGTCTATGGTCGGCCATACGGTTGAGAAGAAAGTACTCATGGAGGTAGAATGTTCAGAGCTTCCATTTACAGGATCTGGCAGTTCACAATTTGCAGACGGCTCAAAAATAGTCAACGAGTTGACCGTTAGTCTCCGTCCGAACCCCACCGATAATTTCCTACAAGTAATGATTGCCACAACATTAGAAGAGCATGTAGGCTTACAGGTTCTAAATAGCCAAGGAGCTGTAGTTGTTACAGAAAAAGGCACCTTGACAAAAGGTCAAAACGCCTTTAGATTTGATGTCAGCAATTTACCGCAAGGTATCTACTTCTTAAAAGTGAATACTACTGAAGGACAAGAAATCAAGAAGTTTATTAAAGAATAAACACTTATTTTTTGGACAAATAGAGAGCCGCTAGCCCATTGGGTAGCGGCTCTTTTTTTGCATCTACATCGAGAATCCTATCGGATGATAAAAAAAATGACTAGAAGTTGTGTGAAAGCACAAAAATTCATATATTTACACTGTAATAAGAGTCTAATATTATTTATTGGTTAGTTAGTTCGTTTTTTGCGTAAGCTATTAGGGCTCCGTCAAGAACAGAGTGCTGTCAGATTATCTTTTGGAGCATTAACAATAACTAGCACCGACCATCCTGTTTCGATTACATTTGTTAAATGGCTAAGCTAGGCAACATGGCTAAGCTATTGATTCATGCATGATCTGACAAGCAACCACTTGTCTTATCAGGCGTCCTATTTTCTAAAACTTAAACCCTATTTTGTATGAAACAATTTTTACCCTTGTTGCTAACCGCCCTTTTGGCTTCAACTTTGGCCGTAGCTGATGCTCAAATTTTTCCTGCTAATTGGCCAAGTTCCACTTGGACCATAACAGGTTCCTACAATTCAGAATACGCTTCAACTCCTAACGAAACAAGCACTTTTTCCTATGACGATGATACCGAAGGAAATAACGCCCAAGCCGTTTTCTTCTCTGCCGAATCTCCATCTTACAACTTACTAGCGTATTCGGGCTCTCCTCAAGTAACAGCAGAATATTCTTATAATCACTATAAAGATGCATTTAAGCTTGAATATTGGGATGCAGATGCTTCAGAATGGATTCTGTGGGAAACCATTGACAAAAATAGCGGTAATACTGATTATTTGTCTTGCAATAAAGGTACTTTCACTAGTTCTTTTCTTAACGTAGCTAATTTTTCACTCACCCAAAAATACTACTTTAAATATCGGTTTAATTTTGATGATGCTGGCGAATGGAATTGGGGGTTTTGTCTGTCCAGTCCAACATTATCAATCACCGTCCTTCCTCCAGCTCCCCAATGTGCCACAGACCCTGTCCCTTTGGATGAAGACACAAACATCCCTTTGGGAATAACTCAATTCACCTGGTCTCCTTCAATGGCCGGCGAAGAACCTACATCTTATGATTTTTACACAGGCTTGGATCCTGAAAACTTAACACTCCTTGGCAATACCACTGATCCGTATGCCAACCCTAATGTTTCTAGTTATTCAACGACAATCTACTGGCAAATAAGACCCAAAAACCAACTCTCAGCCGTGGGATGTCCAATATGGTCTTTTGTAACAGAACCCAATCCAAATCCACTACCGGACAACAACACTTGCGCAAGTGCAGAACAGATTGCTCTAACTACCAACTGCGACAACCCCACCACAGGCACCGTTTTTGGTGCGACAGAATCTGGAGTCCCGGCTCCTTCTTGTGATGCTTGGAATACACCAAATATCGTTGATGATGACGTATGGTATAGCTTTGTTGCCAATGACAATGATGTGGACATTATTATTGAAGGGACTTTCTCGGGAGTACTTGGCGTCTATTCGGGAACTTGCGAAAACTTGGTACCAATTTCTTGTGGCGAATTTAACTATAATACAACACATAATGTTACTGACTTAACACCTGGACAAACCTACTTTATTCAGATTTATTCCATCATTGATGGGATGTCCCCTGGAGAAGGAACATTTTCAATTTGTGTCAAGGATGAATCTCCAAGCTCTATTACCGTTTTTCAATGCCCTACAAACATAATTGCTACAGCTCCAATTGGTGGTACTGTAACCGTTTCTTGGGTAGACCCGTCTGCTACTACTTCTTGCCCAACAGGACCCGTAACTACCGTACAAACCGAAGGCCCTTCTTCCGGTGACCCTTTGGTTGTGGGAACTCATGTCGTATCATATACCTTTACTGACGAATGTAACAACTCGGCATTTTGTACATTTGATATTGATGTCCACGAACCTCCTGCATGCACCGAAATAATAGTTCCATCTGATGGGGCTGCTTGCATTGATTTAAACACAAGTATCTCTTGGGCGCCTGTTGATAATGTTATTGGGTATTTTGTCAAAGTAGGAACGACCCTTGGAGGAAGTGATTTAGTTGATAATGTTATTGTCAATACAACTTCCTATGACTTAGTAGGACTGCCTTTTTTCCAACAAATATTTGTTGTTATTACTCCTTACAATATGGATGATAATGCCACTGGGTGTTCTGCTATTAGCTTCACAACAAGAGATGATATACCGGCAACTTCGAACTATACCAATGAGCTTTGCGCCGGACAAAGCGAAACAATTAATGGAACCGTTTACGATGAAGCCAATCCTACGGGAGCAGAAACTTTTGTTGGCGGAAGCTACACGGGTTGTGACTCGACTGTTACTATTGCCCTAACATTTACTCCCGTTGTTGCCGGTACTTATTCTAATTCTTTGTGCACCGGACAAAGCGAAACAATTAATGGAACCGTTTACGATGAATCCAATCCTACGGGGGTTGAAACAATTGTTGGCGGAAGCTACATGGGTTGCGATTCAACTGTAGAAATCAGTCTATCTTTCTATCCATCAGCAGTCGGCACACTTCTAGATACAATTTGCTCTTGGGATTCCAAGTGGGTTTTTGGTACGACTTTCACAGTAGACAACCCAACCGGGGTCGTACAATACCCATCAGCCAATATGTATGGATGTGACTCCTTTATTAATGTTAGCATTACTTTCTTACCGAACTGTGTTGGAATCATGCACACCAGTGCGGACACACTTCTATTCGATAAAGACCATCTACCCCGTCAATACGATACACTTTGTGTAATCCCTGACACCCTTGACCAATTGGCTTTCCGACCCGGAATATTCACCCCTATCTCGGAAGAAGAATTTGAGAGACATGATATACATGCTGTTGGAGGATGCCCACCTTACACGTATGAATATTACGATTGGCTATCTGAGAATCAATGCTGGCATTTCCAAAGAGCCTTCATCGTTCTTGATGCATGTGGTATAAAAACCCAAGTATCCCAAATTACGAAAATCAAACACGTACATGGCGATGTATCACAAACAAGTACCGGTCTTGCATTAACGGACGGTGCATCGATGAGCAGCATTTCTGTTTCATGTACCAATGATGATATCATAAATGGTTTGCCTTTAGCACTTGGAAGCTCACAGAATGACTTTACAGAGATTACTCAAGAACAGTTTGAATCACAGGATATAACCATTAATTCTCTCTGTGCTAATACTACCTTTGGGTACAAAGACACCAAGCTTGATGATGGCACTTGCGAATCCGGGTTAAACATAAAAAGGACTTTTGCACTTTTAACCTTTTGTGACAAAGTAGTTTTCTACCAAGACATTCACGTCGCAAATCAAGAATTTGTTTGTGATGTAGACCCAACTACTTTTCAACTCTTAGGAGAATATGAAGGACACACCTACTTCATTTCAAATTCTAAGCTGAACTGGCAAGAAGCATCTAATATGGCTTCCGCAAATGGTGGTTATCTCACTTGCATCAACAGTGCCGGAGAGAATGAGTTTATCGGTGCTAATATTACAGAGCAAGTGCTTATCGGTTTGAATGACAACTCAACAGAAGGTACTTTTGTATGGGACAATGGCGAACAGTCCGCTTATTTAAATTTTGATGAGAACCCCAATAATACGGCTACTAATAACTTTGCCGTAATGCAACATTGGTCAGAATACCAGTGGTCTATGGTCAATCAATGGGTGGAGAAAAAATTCATTTTAGAAGTCAACGGACTTTGTGGTCCTACGGACAACACATTCTGTGACATGAACCCAGATGACTTTTATTATTTGGGTGATTTCAACGAGCATTCCTACTTCATCTCTAACGACAAAATGAATTGGAATTTTGCGAATAGTGTTGTCTCATTGACCAGTGGGCACCTTGTGTCCATTAATAGTACTGAAGAAAATGAATTCATTGCTGCTAACATCTCAGAGCCTGTACTTATTGGCTTACACGATACCAACACCGAAGGCAACTTTGAATGGAGCAATGAAGATCCTACAACCTACCTAAACTTTGCTACAAACACCAACAATAGTGACAATAATGACTACGCTGTCATGCACAGTTGGTCAACTCATCAATGGTCAATGGTCAATCATTGGGTCGAGAAGAAATTCATTGTGGAGGTAGACATGCCTTGTGGATCGACCCCAACTTCCTGTGAAGTTACTACCGATGGTTTACACTATGCTGGAGATTTCGATGGTCATTCCTATTACATTTCTGATGCTAAAATGAACTGGAAGGATGGCCAATCCTTTGTCCTTAGCCATGGTGGTTATCTCGCATCCGTTAATAGTGTTGAAGAAGATCAGTTTATTGCGGTCCATTCAGATGCTGCACTTCTCATTGGTGCCAGCGACCATATTAATGAAGGTAGTTTTGGGTGGAGTCATGGTGATGACTTTAGCTATTCCAATTTTGACAACTCCAACTCCTCATCAAACGACTATGGCATTATTCAGCCTTGGAGTGACAAATGGACACTTGTTAATAAGTGGGTAGAAAAATTTGTTCTCATGGAAGTTGATTGCCCCAGTGAAGCTTTCGCAAATAATAGTGGCCAACAATATGCCACTACTCCATTGGCAACTGACAAGTTAACGGTACGGTTAAATCCAAACCCTACTTCAAAAACCATCTATGTGACCATTGCGACAACACTGGAAGAAAATGGGCAAATCCAAATTCTAAACAGTCAAGGAGCTATAGTTATCACAGACAAAGGTCTTTTGGTAAAAGGTCAGAATAATTTTAATTTTGACGTAAGTCATTTGCCGCAAGGTATCTACTTCTTAATAGTAAATACTGCTGAAGGACAAGAGATTAAGAAGTTTATCAAAGAGTAAGCCTTCATTTTTTGCACAAATAAAAAGCCGCTGCCCGATTGGGCAGCGGCTTTTGTTGTATTCAAATACTAAGCAAGAATCAACTCCCAAGGGTCGCCACCATTACAGCTTTAATAGTATGCAATCGATTTTCTGCTTCATCAAAAACGATAGAAGCTTCGGATTCAAAGACTTCTTCAGTAACTTCCATGGCATTGATGCCAAATTTTTGAAAAATATCTTCACCTATTTTAGTGTCTCTATTGTGGAAAGCAGGAAGACAGTGCATAAATTTCACATTTGGATTCCCAGTCAATTTCATTGCCTTACCATTAACCTGATACGGCAATAATTGCTTAATTCGTTTCTTCCAGACATTTGCCGGTTCCCCCATAGACACCCATACATCTGTATAAAGGAAATCACAGCCTTTCACCCCTTTGGCCACATCATCAGTCAAGGTAATTTTTGCTCCGGTTTTTTTTGCAATCTCTTTAGCTTTTTTGACCAAGGCCTTTTCAGGAAATAAAGACTTAGGAGCTACAGCTCTAAAATCCATACCCATCAAAGCCGCCCCAATCATCAACGAGTTACCCATATTATTCCGAGCATCTCCCAGGTAGGCAAATGTCACTTGATGCAAAGGCTTATCACTATGCTCTTGCATCGTCAAGAAGTCCGCCAAAATCTGTGTTGGATGGTACTCATTGGTCAAGCCATTCCAGACAGGCACTCCGGCAAACTCACCCAAGGTCTCCACGGTTGTCTGAGCAAAGCCACGATATTCGATACCGTCATACATGCGCCCAAGTACCCGAGCCGTATCTTTCATTGTTTCTTTACCACCAATCTGCGTACCTGACGGCCCAAGATAAGAGACATTGGCACCTTGGTCATGCGCTGCAACTTCAAAGGCACACCTTGTACGAGTTGATGCTTTTTCAAAAATCAAAGCGATATTTTTATTTTTCAGTCTTTGTTGTTCGGTGCCGGCATATTTTGCTTTTTTTAGGTCGGCAGACAAATCAATTAAAAACTTCATTTCCTTAGGAGTAAAATCCAATAGTTTTACAAAGTTTCTGCTTTTTAGGTTAAACGCCATGTTTTCATTTTTTTAGGTTAAGGTAATTTATGTTTTTAGCGACTTGCTTGCGCAAAATCAGCCCATTATTACACGAGTACCCATAGAGGTATCATCCAACTTACTGGCTTCGGTAATAATACTTTTTGATCCACCATTGGCAACAAATCGAAGTGCAGACTCCACTTTGGGTAGCATATTCCCTTCGCCAAAGGCTTTATTATTTATCAACTCTTCAATTTCAGACTTCGTTACTGTTTTCAAAACAGCTTGGTCAGGTTGCCCAAAATTATTGTACACATAGGGTACATCCGTTAAAATGTACAATTCGTCTGCCCCGATACGAGTCGCCATCAATGACGAAGCTGCATCCTTATCAATCACTGCTTCCAAAGGCTGTAATTGTCCATGGTCATCATAAAAAACCGGAATCCCCCCACCGCCGGAAGCAATCACAATCACACCTGACTCGACAAGGTTTTTAACAATTTCTACGTTCATTATTTCGATAGGCTTGGGCGAAGGCACCACCCGACGAAAGGCATTTTCTTTCTTAGGGCTAGACTTAAATGTCCATCCTTTGTCGGCAGTCATTGTGTCCGCTTCATCTTTGGTATAGAGCTTGCCAACACGCTTCGTATAATTCTGAAAAGCAGGGTCATTCTTGTCGACAACAACTTGAGTAACGATGGTCACAACCTTTTTGTCTACACCTGCTTTTTGAAGGGCATTTTTGAGTGTTCGCTCCATCATGTATCCAATACTGCCTTGAGAATCAGCCACACACACATCCAAGGGTTTGGCAGGCACATCATAAGTGGACTCGCCGGCATCATTTTGAAGCAAAATATTACCAACTTGTGGACCATTGCCATGACTTAAGACAATATTGTACCCTTGTTGGACTAAGTAGACCAGATTTTGCAGAGTATCTTCCAAGTTAGTGTATTGCTCTTGAGTTGTACCGCGTTGATCTCCACGTAAAATAGCGTTACCGCCCAGAGCTATTACTGCTGTTTTTGTCATTACTTTTGTTGTTTTAAGGTTTCCGAAAGGCAATGGCAGGCAAATATAGTAGTTTTTTATTCACATTTTGGGCTTATTTTCCCGCAAGGGAGAGAAAATACCAATAAACCGCATCATTGATAAATACTCATCCAAACGAGAAGGGATACTTTCCACAGAATTTGGCTAGATTGATTATAATCATTAAGTTTGTCCCACAAAACTACCAAACATGGACGGAATAAAATTTAAACTGACAATACTCAATTTTTTGGAGCTATTTATTTTTGGTGCATGGCTCCTTTCTTTTGGGAAGTACATGTTTGTTCATTTACACTTTACGGGTGGACAAATTGGTGGTATTTTTATGACTTTGGGCTTTGCGTCCCTGATTATGCCTGGTATCATGGGCATGATTGCGGACAGGTGGAGTCCCAACAAGCTTTTTGCCTTATCTCATATCATTGGAGCCGGTTTTCTCTACAACATGGGGCAACAGACGGACTACAATGGGCTCTTTTGGGCTAGCATGCTGTATTTGATGCTCTTTATGCCATCTATTGGGCTTGGCAATACGATTTCCTATTGTATATTAGAACGCAAAAAATACGATGTTGTCAAAGTCTTTCCATCCATCCGTGTTTGGGGTACTATTGGTTTCATTATTGCGACCTGGATAACAGATGGATTTGGCTGGGGCGTTAATGCCAATCAATTCTATTTTGCTGCAGGAGCATCTGTCGTTCTAGGACTATTTACTTTTAGCCTGCCGGATTGTGCCAATGAAAAAACGAACGAGAAAAAATCTATTTCTGAAGCCTTTGGCTTGGACGCTTTCAAGCTATTTGCAGACTACAAGATGGCTTCCTTCTTTATTTTTGCCATGTTACTTGGGGCAGCCCTACAGATTACCAATATGTGGGGAGAAGCTTTTTTGCATGACTTTGGTAGTATAGATATCTATAAAGAAACTTTTGCTGTAAAGCACAATGGCTGGGTGATGTCGCTTTCGCAAATATCTGAGACCGTTTTTATCTTAACAATCCCCTTCTTCTTACTTAGATTTGGCATCAAGAAAGTCATGCTCATGAGTATGGTGGCTTGGTTTTTAAGGTTCTTGTTATTTGCGGTAGGTAGTCCGATTGGGTTGGGATTTGTGGCTTTGCTCCTATCCATGATTGTCTATGGAATGGCTTTTGACTTCTTCAATATCTCCGGCTCACTCTTTGTCGAGCAAGAGACCGACAAGAAAATACGCGGCTCAGCTCAAGGACTTTTCATTATGATGACTAATGGTTTTGGGTCGATGATTGGTGCCTATGGGAGTGGCTATGTCATTGATTTGTTAACCAAAGATGGGGTCAAAGACTGGCAGCAGATTTGGTATGTGTTTGCTGTTTATTCCATTATCATTGCTGTCTTATTTGCCATCTTCTTCAAGTACAAGCATGACCCTAAAAAGCTTGGCGACATCAAGCACTAACACATTTAAAAGCTACGCTATACTCCACTTGACCTTCGGTAGTGCGATACCGTGGTGTGATTGTTTAACGGTTGAAATAAATCTAGACATCATGGATTGGTCGACGCTAAACAACTAAGAGTCAATGGTTTACAACAATTGGATTTTCTAGTATGCATTTAACTTTTTCCGAAAGGAGAAAAGCACCATCCTTCAACCGATGGGATCATTCTTCCCCATAGACAAATAAATTTCTTCTTTCACTAGTCTAACTGAAATAAATAGCGTAATTTTGAGCCCGATATGAAAAATAACAAGAAACCATTTATTATCGGCATCACCGGCGGAAGCGGAGCCGGAAAAACAACCTTAGTTCAGATTTTAAAAGATTCTTTTTCTGATGAAGAGCTGTGTGTTGTCTCTCAAGACGATTATTATCGTCCCCGTTCGGAGCAGAAAGCCGACAAAAAGGGTATCAAAAATTTTGACCGTCCCAAGTCTATTAATCAAGAAGACTTTATCAATGATCTCAAAAAATTAATTGACGGCGAGGTTGTTGAAAAACTAGAATATACATTTAACAACGAGAAGGCCAAACCTAAAAAGCTCATCTTTAAGCCGGCTCCAGTTATTATCGTCGAAGGGCTTTTTGTCTTTCACATCAAAAAAATCCGCAAAAAACTGGATCTCAAAGTTTTTATGCAAGCCAAAGAAAATCTGAAAGTTATTCGACGGATTATGAGAGATCAAACAGAACGCAACTACCCTTTGGATGATGTACTCTATCGATACCAAAACCATGTCCTTCCGACCTACGAAAAATATATCCTACCCTACATGCATGATGCAGATATCATCATCAATAACAACCATGACATGGTCAAGGGTATTGATGTAATGAAAGCCATCATTAAGGATAAGATTAGTTAAGTACTCAAATTTTCGTACAGAACTATAGCATTAAGCCAGGAAGATTTCTGCCATCATATTTTTCACACTCCGGCCACTATACATCTCGATAGTAGGCACATCGACCACAAGAAGTGTCCCATGGCTGGCCAACTTATTTAGCTGCACGTCGCTTAGGGCCTTTTTGGCGGAAGCCGAAAGGACGATGTAGGAATCTCCATTTTGAGCCGCCACTTCAACTATGTTGGCCGCAAAAGCAGCCATTTGGTCATGGGAAATCTCCATGATGTCTTTATGAGTCGTTCGCAAAAACTGTTTTAACAATAATTTATCGGCACCATCAGCCACCGCATCCATACATACCACCGCGAATGAAGTGCCGATAGCCATCATGGTGCCGGTTTGTTGTATCTCTTGTCCTTGCTCATCGGTTGCCCTAAAAGATGCGGGCTGATAGCCTATTTCTTTACACAACTTATCCAGAAGCGTCGCATCCGTACGGGGACTAGAGCAGGCATAAGCCACCTTATTGAACCGGTCAAAGACAATACTTTCTGCTCCTTCCAAAAAGCGATTGCTTGCTTCATACTGTTCAAAATGGTGATATTGGATAACCGAAAAATTAGACTCTATCATCTTCAATATATCCGGCTGCCTTTGCGTACGCTGGGTTTCAGCAAGCAAAGGATACAGTACCACGTGCCCTTGCGGGTGAAAAGTAATCCAAGAATTAACAAAAATGGATTGTGGATTAGTCGCATTTTCGGCCACCAACACGTTGACATCCTGCTGGCGCAAAACACGAACCAACTCATCAAACTCTTGAAGGACTTTACCTTGAATACTTTCTAATGACTCTTTAGATTTTTGGCGTATAGATTTGACGGCTTCCGATTTGTTGCCGAAAGCGGTTGGGCGTACCATCAGTATATTGTGGGTAGTTTGCTTGTTTTCCATAAGGCAAACATACAAAAAAAAGGCCACAACCGCAGTTGTGACCTTTACTTTTCATTTGGTTGGTCCGTTATACAGAAAATGAATCACCACATCCACAGCTACTCTGCGCATTGGGATTGGTAAAAGTGAATCCACGATTTTCTAGGCCATCAACAAAGTCAACGACCATACCGTGAATATGTCCTATATGCTCACTATGCAGTACGACAGAAAGCCCGTCAAATTCATGAATGGTATCCCCATCTTGAAATTGGTCAAATACTAGCAAATAAGAAAATCCAGAACATCCGCCCGGCTTCACACCTAGGCGTAGATGATATCCATCAGGAACTTCAAGCTCCTTTTGCAGCTTTTTCATCTCAGCGATGGCAGCGTCGGTTATTGTCACAGGAGTCACCTGTACTTCTTTAATTTCTACTTCTTTCATGTTCAATTTTTTATTGATACCTTACGGTAAAAGTGATATTCGTAAAAAAGTGGTATCTTTTATACAAATATACAGTAAAACAAACTACTTTGCACCCAAATTGTTTAAGATTCATGAATTATTCTGTTGGTATTGAGATTATTCGCATCGTATTTCCCTTATTGGCTGTACTCGGCTTAGTGTGGATGATGCTTAAAAATTTTGAACAAAAGGAAAGCCAAAAATTCCTTTTAGAACTAAAAAAAGACGCCAACAAGCAAGGCTTTCCAGCCCGCTTACAGGCGTATGAAAGGCTAGTATTGCTTGCGGAAAGAATAGAGCCTGCGGCGTTGTTTAATCGACTGCAACTAGATGCAACTTCAGCTGGACAGATACAAATGCTGATGATGATATCCATTCGGCAAGAATTTGATCACAACTTGGCACAGCAGATTTATGTCTCCGGCCCCGTTTGGGCTCAATTTGTCAAATCTAAAGACCAACTACTCAACATCATCCAACAAGTTGGTCAACATGTCAATAAAGATGCTTCTACCCAAGATTTTGCGAAAGCACTCTTTGCTCAACTGGAAAAAACACCCCCTTCTGACCTGCTAATCGCCAAAAGTGCCTTAAAAGAAGAAGTGGCTTTGATGCTGTAAGTTGGTGATGGTGAATCCGTCTATTCTTGCATTTTCTGTGGCTAACAATCTGGCAGTAAAGCTTTTTGTTCCATTTTTGCGTGGCCAAAAAGGCCACTTCATTCCAAGGCGTTTTTGGGTGTTGTGCCTTAATTTAATCTACAATACTGTTAACATACTGATTATCAGTAGTTTGTCGGATATGATAAAGTCCCAAAATCAAAAAATAATCCTAAATTTTCTCCAATGTTTCAAAAATTCTTAACGGATTATTTTTTATATTCCGATAGCTATCGGAAGGAATGAAGATGTCAATTTTTCTTGT
>JAUTBQ010155718.1:0-29921 GCA_032361185.1 Lepetodrilus ovalis | reverse complement strand
TTATGAAGTCTTTGAAAAATTGACTGGCGTGGACGTTAGAAAATTAATGGGTTATGCACTTATCACTTGAATTCAGGTCTTATGATTAATGGATGTTTTTGATTAATTGTCAGCCGGAACGATGATGTGTGTCGGGCATTTGTGACGTTCAAGCGTTTGATGCTGCACTGAAAAACGGGGTGTTGAGAAAAAAGCCCCCTGGCGGTGATGTCTGGATGAACAAAAGGAATATTGATACCTTATTAGTTTGGAATAAACCTACCTCTGTGATCGTCCATTTTTTTCAGGGACTTGGGCAGAAGCGAAACTCAATCCGACAACAATTGAAAAAATAAACGATAGAATGGTTGCTGATATTCGGTACATCGTATTATTCTTTATGAATTCAAAAAGAATAATTGACCGCCTAATAAAATAATAACCTTATTTCCGGAAAGTACAAATAAAGAGAAAGCGAATACGTTCAGTTTTTATCCGTCAATACCTGTCCCAATTTTCACCCCTTTACTGGTTCATATCAACCAATACTGGTGGTTCATATGAACCAGTGCACCCGTTTTAAAATTCTTATGTTATCTGCAGCGAAAACAAACTGTTTGAAATCTAACGCGATTGATTTATCAGCGTATACAGGCATGGGTTTTGCTATTATAAAATATTTGTTTTCTTAGATTATTGGTTAATCCTTGAGATATTGTGTCCCGTATGTAGGCAAATGGATTAAATAATGACGCGTTAAGTTAAATAAATTCTTGAGAGAAGATAATACGTGCAGAGTCAGGCAGGGAAAAAATTTTGCGGGGAATGCGGAACCGAATTGGTGGAAGCGGCCAGTTTCTGTGGTCAGTGCGGGGCGATAGTTTCACATCATTTCTCCCAACAAAGCGAATCCGTTTCTTCGGAAAAAACAATTAAACGAAAATCAAGGAAAAAATTTTGGTTCATTATTCCAACCATAACAATTCTGATTTTTGGCGCTGTTTTTCTTGTAATTTTATATATGGTCGATGAATTTTCGCCCACTTCTGTTAATGCCATTGCATTTTCACCTGATGAAACTCAGTTGGTATCTGTCGGCCCGGATCGCTATCTTCAATTATGGGATATCACCACAGGAAAGAGTATCATTCGTCGTAAACTATCGGCAGGCATAAAAAAAGCGCTGGCCTGGGATCCTCATGGTAATTTTATTGCACTTGCAATAAATTCAGAAATTCAATTTTTCAATCCGGTCAGTCTAAAAAATATTTCCAGTATATCGGTGGCACCAGATGAAATTAAATCGCTTTGTATAGACCCGAACGGAAGGACAGTTTACAGTATTACAAATCGATTGGGTATCAGTGTCTGGGATTATGAGAAAAATGAGCGTTTAGGGGGAATGGAGGATCTACCGGATCGTCTTATATCCTACGCTGGATTTAATAATAATTGTCAAGAAATAGCAGTCATTGAAACTGGAAGTATTCCTAATTCGAATGACGACAGCAGCACGATTCATAAGTACTTAACGGTTTACGATCGAATCAATATGGAAACACGTTGGAACATACATTTTGATGATGTCTTGTCTGATGACCCGGATTTGGCAGGGATAAGTCCTGATGGAAAAATAGCATTTACAATTGAAAGTTACGATCAAAAAGTTAAAACCAGAAATATAGACACCGAAGAAACAATCGAATCGATTTTATCAAATCCAGTGTACCCAACAGCGCTGGCCATGGGAGTGACAAAATATTTTGCCCTTGGAGGAAGGGAGGGCCTGATAAACATTTATAATGGTCATGGAAAATATCAAAAAACGTTGCAACATGGATCTCGTCTTTGGATAGCCTTGCTGCCGTTAAAAATATAACCTTATGCATACTTGAAAAGGATGCATATTCAAAATATCGCAAAAGTCAATTTATTTAATCCAAAAACATCTAATTTAAGGATTGTCATCGTCGGTGAAAGTGGAAAGTCTGGGTGCCTGACAATTCAATTTAAAAAGGCTGGTCGCGTTGTGCGAATGTCTTATCGAGACTTTATGTGGTTTGTTTTAACGTGGCGGTGCAATTATTTTATGTTGGCGTTTTAGTGATGAATTGCAAACAAAATAAAAGAAAGGACAACTGTTTTGAAAAAATTAATGGCAATTTTCTGACGGTAATGGCTTTTTTGATGGTAAATGGGTGCGGGGGAAGCAGTAATGATAGTGGCAGATATGAACATTGAATTTGCCAAGAATAAATCCGGCCTGATATGACACGCCTATCGATATAAAATTTATTTAGCATGTGAAGAGGTGAGCGAATATACTTTTCAAAATATAGATTAATGGGTCATCAGGGGATATAAACTATTCAAAATTATTTGAAAATCGATCGATAAAAATGAAAGCGTGGTAGATGGGCATGTTACCGAAATATTGTGGCCAATGCGGAGTCTCTGTTCCTAAAGGTGCAGATTTTTGCGGAGAATGTGGAGAGCCTGTAGCCGGCATTTCGGCATCAGAGAGAACAAAACCTCAATTGATCCGAGCAGACCCGTCCATCCCTGTACAGGGCGTAAAAAAAAGGCCGACATCCCAGCCGCTTGCTGGCGATAAAAATAAAAAAACAGCCACTTTGCTGGGTATTTTTTTAGGCGGGTTAGGCGCTCACAAGTTTTATATGGGGTCCTGGGGGTGGGGGATTGCTTATTTGTTGACCTTTTGGATTGGATTCCCATTCGTTGTCTCTACAATTGAGTGGGTCAGGTATGTGCTTATGACAGACGAGGAGTTTAACCGGAAAGCAGAAGCTTTCAAAAATAAGGGTCCGTTTGGTTTTTTTTGGTAGAAACATTTTCCCAGGAAAGACATTTCTTTCACCATTCCTTTCCAGGAACAGATTGCATTTGTTAAAGCAGTTTATATGAAAAATGATCTAAAATACCTTCAAAGATGTATGAAAATATCATTCATATTTGCTTATTGTATCATTGTAAGTTGTGCCGACTCAAACCAAAAAAATGAGGTGGTTGTATACACTTCTGTTGACCAACATTATTCTGAACCTGTCCTTACCGCTTTTGAATCGGAAACCGGTATTCAAGTGAAAATTGTATTTGATGTTGAAGCAAATAAAACTACAGGCCTTGTAAATCGTTTGATTGCGGAGAAGCAGCGACCTAAAGCGGATGTTTTCTGGAATGGCGAGTTTGTCCAAACAGCGCTTTTAGCCTCTCATGGTATATTGGAAAAATATAAAGCGATATCTTCGGATCAAAAAATGTGGAATGACCCAGAACATCGGTGGAGTGCATTTGGTGGCCGAACCAGGGTTTTCATAAAAAACCATGAAAAAGTAAAATATAATATGTTTAAAGTCACTATTAATGATTTGAATAACAAACTGATTCCTGCAGCTAAAATTGGCATGGCATTGCCCTTTTTTGGTACGACCACCACCCATGTTGCCGCGCTTTGGGAAAAGATGGGAGAGGATAAAGCTTGTGATTTTTTTTCACAATTAAAACGGCGGGGAGTCTCTTTTGTAGATGGTAATTCTGTGGTTCGCGATGAGGTTGCAACGGGTGAGCTTTGGCTTGGGCTAACTGATTCAGATGACGCTTGTGTTGCTGCAGCACGTGGGGCTCCTATTGATATTTTTTTTTTAGATCAAGGTGCAAATGAAATGGGAGCTCTTGTCATTCCAAATACCGTAGCCCTCATCGCTGGAAGTCCGCATCCTGTCAATGGTAGAAAATTGATAAATTACCTGCTCACAAAAGAAAATCAAGAACATTTAGCACAACTTGGATGGTTCCAAATACTTGATGGCCGTGTTTATACAGCCGGCAATTGTCCGATGCCAGCTAAGATTAAGATTATGGATATTTCACAACAAAATATTGTTGATAATCTCGCACCTTCCCAAAACTATTTACGCAAACTGATTTTGTAATGACTTTGAAGAAATATCCTCATAGCCTGTTGGTATTGGGCGCTTTTCTGATAACTGTGTTTATGCTTTTTCCGTTAATCGCTTTAACAATAAATTCATTTTCAGATTTTTCCATGCACTCTTTTTCCTGGTTTGGAAAAGATACGGTTTATCTTTTATTACATACAGTTTTATTTTCTTTTGGGGTTTCTGTATCCGGCCTTTTCTTTGCTGTACCAGCGGCATCAGTTTTGACCAATATAGGTGGCTGGAAAGGTGAAACTCTCCGTTTACTCGTGGTCTCGCCAGTTGTTGTTCCATTATATATTCACGCGCTGGCATGGCAACATTTTTTACAATCCTTGGGACTTCCGGTTCAAGGCGATCTCGTGGGTTTTGGGATAGAGACACTTGCCAGAATTCCTCTTTTAACTGCAGCTGCATTCATTGGCTATGCTTATGTGCATTCCACGGCTCGGGATGCCATGAAAATCTATAGTGACCCAGTGCGCGGATTTCTACATATCACCTTACCTCAGCTAAAGACAGCTCTTGTTGCTGGCGGTTGTATCGTGTTTCTCTTTAGCTTGAATGAATATGGCTTAGCGTCACTTTTTATGCGTAGCACCTATTCATTAGGCATTTTTGTACGTTATAGTGCGACAGGGAAAAGTGCGGACGCTCTGCTTCAGGCTATTCCTTTGCTTATGTTATCTGCAATTTTGACCATGATGGCTGTAGCTGCAATATCTAAGTTTTCTTATCCATCTATACCAAGACGTTATGATACGGTCCAGTTTGCGGGCCCGATCTTGTTTGATGTCTTTCGAATTATGACATTAATAATTGTCGCTTTGCCGGTAATTATTCCACTAAAGGAGATAATATCTCTAAATATTTTATCAAAAGCACCTGGTATTACCAGCATGGGAATCGATAGTTTTCAATACAGTATTTTAATATCTTTAGTGGCTTCAGTCTTAACTATTCCAGCTGCTTGGGCACTTGCCGAGTATCTTTATCAAAGATCTAATCGGTTTATATGGTTGTCAATCTTGATAAGCTTTGCACTTCCATCTTCATTAACGGGTATAGGAAGTATTTCCTTTTGGGGTTGGGCGGGATTGGAAAGCTTATATGACGGTTGGTTTCTCCTAATAGTAGCTTATATAACCAAGCTTCTCCCTATCTCAACATTGTTTATATATGGGAGTATACGCTATAGCGATTGTTTAATATGGGATGCGGCCCGAATATATAAAACCGGATTTCAATCCTTGTTACAAATACGACTGTATCAACTATGGCCCGGGATGGTTGGGGGCCTTTTATTATGTTTTTCCATAACATTACCAGAGCTAGAATTATCATTGCTTCTTTCGCCAGTTGGTAAGAATAGTGTTGGGGTAAGGTTATTTAATTATCTTCATTACGGTGCTCCGGAACAGGTAGCTCATTTTGCATTTATAATTTTGATAAGCACGCTCCTTTTTGGGGCGAGCCTCTATCTTCTCACAGCGCGATATGCGGATGGATTGTCATTACTTCGCTCAGGTCGGAGAAGACGATGATTGAGGTAGATTCACTATATTTTAGCTATAGTAAAAAACCAATTCTATCTGATATTAGCTTAGTGCTAAACAAAAAAGAATGTGTGATACTTTCAGGCCCTTCGGGTATTGGGAAAACCACTTTAATGCGCTTAATTGCAGGCCTGGAGATACCAGATAGCGGTACCATATCAATAGATGGAGCGGTATTAAACAAGGGGAACAAATTGCTTCCCCCACATCAACGCTCCATAAGTATTGCGTTTCAGAGACCAGCACTTTGGCCTCATATGAGCGTAGAATCTCACCTGAATTTTGTGGCCAAAAATAATAGCACTGGGGACAAAAAGCAGACCATCGCCAGGTTGTTAAGAAAAACAGGACTTGCTTTTTTTGCTGATCGTAAACCAGGTCAGCTTTCATCGGGACAGGCTCAGCGTCTCAGTATTGCCCGCGCTCTTATTGCAGAATCGCATTATGTGATGATGGATGAACCATTTACCAACCTTGACCCTCAAATGAGACAGGAAATGATTCAATTGGTTAAGGATGAAACTGCCGCCATTGGGGCTGGGATGCTCCTTATCACACATGATGAAAGGGATGCTGAGCTGATTGGTGGTAAGCGTATCTGGCTAAGGGAAGGAAAGCTTAAGAAATCTCAAGTTTAACATTTAAATAGATAGCTTAAAGATTTATTGTACGAATTTGAATTCGTGATTTTGTGTACGACGTTAGATACTCGATATCCAATTTTAAAGGCATTGATAAATGAATGGTTCAAAACTCAATAGGGGCTTATTTCCAACCAGGACTAGGAAAAATGTTTATTTGGCTCTCTCTATTGTTTTGGTACTGATTATTGGAATCTCCCTCTTAAGTAGATTTTTACCTTCACCTGTCAGAGTACCCTCAGGATGGAAGCATTGGCCAGATATCAAGGCTACCTTTGCAATTGTTGAAACCAAGGAAGGTATTTTAGTCGGGAGTATAAGAGGCTTGTTTCTCATCGACGAAAGCGGTTCTGTCAGCTCTGTGAGAATTCCCGGATTAAAAACACAAACTCTACCAGTTAATGCCTTGCTTGTTGACAAAAAAGGAACCTTGTGGGTTGGACATAATATGGGGCTTTCCATAAGAATTGGATCAAAGTGGGTAACAATCTCTGAATCAGACGGTTTGCCTCACCATTCAATAGCCTGTCTGGCAGAGGCCTCAAATGGCAATATATGGGCAGGAACACTTAAAGGGGCAATACAATTACCGCCAGAAGCTCCATGGAATAAAAAAACAATTAGAGTTTTTACAACAGATGAGGGATTGTTAGATAATATTGTTTTGGCAGTGCTGGAAGATACAAATAGGGGCGTTTGGCTTGGCAATTATGCAGCTCCAAATGGTGGTCTAAATCTATTGAAAGATGGGAAATGGCGGCATTGGTTGACGAAAGACGGGCTTCCGCATCCCAATGTGACATCAATAATGGAAGATAGGTCTGGCCGGATTTGGGTTGGTTGTGGTTTGAAAGATAGTGGTGGAGCAGTCGTTTATAATTACAAATCAGGTTATTGGAATCTTGAAAAAATAATTCCGACGGATGAGCTAACAAGCCGAAAGGTTAGGTATATTTTTGAAGATGATAAAGAACGTTTTTGGTTAGGAGCTGAAACAAATGGGTTGACTATTAGGCGAAATAACAAGACTTTAGCGGTGGTTAGACAAGAAAACGGGCTACCTGCTGGAGAGATTATGTTTATAACACAGAGTTCAGATGAGGCGATGTGGTTGGGGACATCTAATGGGCCTGTTCGTATTTCGTCAGAGGCTGTTGAAAAGCTTATGAGGTAGGAAGCTGAGCAGTCGTTCTGGCTGCTCCTTTGTACAATTTGAAGCAATTTAATTCAAAAAATATTTTTTGAGACAGTGAGGTGTGAAATGATTTGTGAAAAATGTAATGCAAACGTGCCGTCTGACAGTAAATTTTGTCTTTCTTGCGGGACCCCTGTTTCAACAAATGATACTCCAGCAGCTTCAAAACCGAATATTTTCATCCTGTTTTTATATTTAGGTTTGGTGATATTTGCTTGGATTTTCAAAGATATCTTTAAAAGTGGTATGTTTACATGGGGACTGATGGCGCTGGTTGCTGTTGTTATATTCATTATGAGATACCCGTTGGTCACCCTGTTGCAGGCAATTGATAATTGGTCTATCATGGAACCGTTTTGGAAAATTCAAAGTATAATCCCTCCAAGTTTACGTAAAAAAATGGGTTTTATAGCTCCCTTTGTACTTGCTTTTTTGTTAACTACACCACTCTCAATGATGTTCAATGGTTGTGGACACATGATATTTTTAGTCTCTTTACCCATTAATATTATAGTTGCTCATATATTTTTAGTTCCCATACCAACTAAGTTTGTCACATAAAACATTCAGATCTTATACTTACAATAAAAAATGCGAAGTTAAATGATTGGAAAGGTGATATTTTGAAAAAATATGTCGCATGTATGATTACATTCTGGTTTACTTGTGTAATGCTGTGCTTAGTCGTCACATGCGTTTATGCAGACAATCCGGTTGGACGTCTTAAGGCAGGAGATTTTAACGGGTTTTTAGACGACGCCTTGCGTACTAACTGGTTTAACGGTATGGCTACTGCCGGGGCTTCGGCTGTTATCGCGTCAATGTTGAGTGGCCTGGTTGGAGCCGCTGCAGGTGCAGGAGTCGGCGGTGCAACTGGATCGATAAACAGAACAAATACTTCCAAAATTACGGGCAATACTGTTCAACCACCTTATACCAGGAAAAAAGAATTCAATACTGATGGAAGTACCGATACTTCCAGATCAGGAACTCGGATTCTTGACGGTAAAGATGCCATCTCATGGATGCAAGATAAGGACAATGGCTATATAGATAAGGACGGCTTGCCGACTAAAAAGTTTCACGAGTTTATGAATTCCCTATTTAGCCAGAAAGGATCTGGTTTACAAGGATTTTGCGGAGATATAGACGCTGACGGCAATCCCACCGGCGACTATGTCATCATTGTCGATGATGACGCTCCGGCAGCACAGGCTGATGATAGCCGTGATACTAACAAAATTTCGGATGATGATGTAAAAAATGATGGAAGTGGTGGCGATGATGAAGGGGAAGGTGGTGGTGGCGATGATGAAGGGGGAGGTGGTGATGAAGGGACTGGTGACGATGAGGTTGTTGTTGCTCCGCCGATTGACTACCTGATAGGGGTAAAGGAAGATGAAATTAGTCTCCAAGAAGAAGACAAAAGAAAAAAAGAACTGAATTTAAAGAAACTTAATTTAGATATCAAGAAACTAAAGAAAGAAATTGAAATCGTTTCTGAGGTCGAATTTCAAAATTCTATCATTAACCTGATAGATTTTGCTTTTGGCACATTTATAAATATCTCAGCTCCCAGCTGGACTCTAGATTTACAAAAGTCTTTAAATGAAACGTTGGTTCGATACAAAAAGACAGGAAAACTTCCCAGTTACGAGGATTTTAAGAAATTTCTAAATAAACAAATGAAAGAATACGTTGATGAAAAAAGTGGTAAAAAAATAAAAACTGCTGAGGAGGTATGGGGTGAAATCTGGGATACAACGTATTCTGGCGTTTACAGTAAACTGAAGGAGTTTGACGACTATAGAGAGAAACGAGAGAAGCTTTCCAAACAATTGGAATCAAGGCGAACTCGACGCAGAGCAGATAAGGATGAGATAGAAACACTGCAGGATGAACTTGAAGAAAATAAGCATCAACTTGACCTGCTCAGAATTAAACGTGGCGACACTCCATAAGAATATTTTCTGTGATTGAATTTTAAATTCAATAAAAATACAACTTAATACCGCAAATAAATACTATATCATCCAATGGAGAATAGAATAATGACCGACATTCGAAGATACCAACATTCCGCAATAATGATAGCAGCACAAAACCTTCGTCAAGATAAAGAGAACGAAACCATCAGTGATATTGAATATGTATTGGAACTGAACACCTACCGCTTCCGCGATCTCAACGGAACCTATTGGTTCCTCGATCCACTCAAAGGACAATGGTATGATTTCAGCGACAAACAGTGGCATTGCAAGGATAAAGCACCAACTATTCTCGAAGCGCTTGATTTACCGATTTTCATTGCTGATGGGCAAGATGAAAATGCTGCGGAAATTAAACACAAAAAGAGTTCGGAACCGGGATCAATGACAGCTCCGGAAGTTCTCGCTGCAGTTGTTGAAAAAATACGTACCGGTTTTGAAGAAAGTGTTTTTTCGTCAACAGATGTACAGCACCTGTTGGCTCAGCAGGTTATTATTGACATGGATGGTAATTTCTGGACTTTTGGAATCCAGAGTGAGAAGTGGTATCGCTTTAAAGACAGGCAGTGGCATAAAAGCAACATTTCTCCTCCCGCAGAAGATCGGCTTTTTCAATTTAAAGACAATGAATATCGGTGCTATTCATGTAAAAAGGTAGTGAAGGATGAAATCATTTGCCCTCATTGCGGAGGTAAAGAGGTCTACGGTAAAAACAAACCACCAGAGAAAATACGCTCAGCATTACCTGATTTCTTATTTTTTGGTATCAGCAACTTACCGGAGCAGGTAACGGAACCATGGGAACCTCCGCTAACCTTTCCTGATGATGTTGAAAATCGAGTACAAAAAGAAAAAATCCCAAAGGAAACAAGCAATTCCCGATGTTCAGAATGCAATGCTGAGCTTATTGATGGGAAGAAATTCTGCGCATCCTGCGGCGCAAAGATTATCGAAAATTCCACGCCGCCATCCTGTCCCGGTTGTGGGATCGAAGTTGGCGAAGGTCTGAGATTTTGTGGCAACTGCGGGCAAAAACTTTAACAACTTTAGGAATGGAGAGCTGCCATGAGCCGCACAAAAACCAATTCAGAGACCGATGTCTGGAAAAATGTTGAATGTCCCGGTTGCGGTAATACAAATATTGGCTGGCAAAATAATTGCCTGATTTGTCATTTTGTGTTGCGCGAAATGAATACTCAACCCGGTGCCAACAAAGAAACAAACACCTGTCGTTCCTGTGGAGGATCTCTAAAGCCGAATACCAAATTTTGCATTCATTGCGGCGCGAAATCCGAACAGCCTTCCGCCCAGCAAACCTGCCACGGCTGCGGGGCTGATATTGCCAGTGACCTGAAATTCTGCTTGCAATGCGGCAGGAAATTATAGACATGGGAGGGCATGATGATAAAGAAGCGGAGTATGCTATGGCGGCTGATACGAGCTACGCTTTACCTGTTCTTGTTTTTGCTGATCGCAGTGTTTCTTTTCCTCATGCTTATACGCGCTGGTTTGAATGATGAACCTGTTGGTTATGCGGATTTGAGAAAAAGTCTGGGCGGTGAACCCCACAACCTGCAAATGACATGGGGAGAATTAAAACATTTTGAAACTATGAGAGATCGTCTGGCTGATAAGATCAATCCAGAGATCAGGGCGTTTTATAAACGGGATGGTTTTTACCCGAAATCACTGGAAGATCTACCAATTGCCAAGACTGGCGAATTTGTCCAATATCGCAGGGGAATAAGCTATAGATCTGGTATGAAAAACAACAAACCGTTTTATGGTTTGAGCTGGCTTTCTTCCTCTCCATGGAATGGCATGCAATGCGTCGCCGGTATGGTGCCAAAAGATCCGTCGGGACACGAGCTTATTGGGGAACAGGCCAAACCCCTGAACGGTAATTGCTATGTGCTTGATTATCATTAGGAACTAAAAAGGTGACAGATTTATTATTAATGGCTTAAAATAAATCTGTCACCTTTTCTCTCCTTTTGAATGAATCGGGCTGAAAAAAATATCTCATTAGCCACTTTAAATTTCTAGCGTCAAGTACGCTAATTCCGGATGAACCAAAATTTAGTAGCCGTCGACCTGACAATTAGGAAAGGTAAAAAACAGTGAATAGAAAAGGGAAATATTTTATAATTGTTGCAGCAGTTGCCTTAACGTCTATGGTTCTGAGTTCACCCTTATTTGCGCAGAACCAGTCACTTGACGAAAATTGTTGCTTTCAGATTTGGGCTGCCGGCTGTAATCTTGGTTGGTCAACATCCCTTATGTATTACACCAGGGAAAGAGAACAGTGGCTTGAGGGGCCAGATGGTACAATTACAAATAATTTATTACGGGCTGGAAGACATATTCAGCAGGCAAATATGAGCTGCAACCAAGGTCCTACTCAAGCTTGGCCAGCCTGGAGTCAAAAGAAGTACTCTCTCGAACAAATCGTTGATTCTCTGTCAAATAATCCAAGTTCCTGGAACCGTAATGAATTGTCTAAACACCTATGGAGTACTCAAAACTGGTCAAGCCCTTTACGTGTTGTAGACACGGGTGCCCAAATTGTAAATGATGGAACTTGTGCAGAAAAATATTTCAGGATGGGCTGGTGGACTTCATATATTCAGCAAACACTTCATATGGCAGGGGAATCATTGGGAAATGGGAATCCCTCTTGGGAAAATATGGTGCATCACGCAAAAAATCACATGGGGAGTTTGTTAAATACTTTGTTTGAATATCAAAACCTTAATCCCATTACTCAACATTGCGTCTCCATTGACACGCAAGATCTTATTAATCGAATAAGCGATATACAAAGTAGAGACTTCTCTTCACAGAGCTTAAATTATATGATGGGTGGCTTTGATTGGTTACAGCCAAAAATACAGCAAGAAATTATTGGAGGTTGCTCAAGAGGATGGAGGGCGAAACCACCACTTTATGGGCAAGAAATCTGTGGTGATGGTATTGATAATAATGGAAATATGTTAATTGATGAGGGCTGTGGTGGTGGCAACAACGGCGGCGGTGACAAAAACCCTGCCTTAACGTATGGAGGCGATTGTCCAAAACAGAATCCAGGTCAAAAATCAAGCTACAAACTAGATACAAACAATAACCCCGATGATAAAACTTATATGTACTGTGCTTATTTTAATGACGGCGATTTGGAATCGCAATTTCCATTTTTAAACGGGAAAAACCACGGAGTCCATATTAGCTATGCGACGTTTTCCGGAAAACCAAAACATCCCATCAACAGAAAAACCACATATCGAAATGGAATAAAACATGGCCTATTAACAACATATTCTTGGTGCTCAAAAGGTAATAACCGTCTTTGGTATAAAAGCGGTGAATATCTGTATAGAAATGGTAAAAAGGTATCAGGCGCAACAAAAACATTTAAGAGCCCATGTTATCCTTGAGAAAAAGATGAAAGAGATCGAGTTCCCTTATAATCTCCCCGTTTGGAGAAGATCGTTTGAACTCGCATCACCCGATGGGCGACTGACTGCAAAAATGAGCCGCGTTGTTGAGGTGTCGATGGGTAACCCGACCATTGGCACCCTTGAGCTTTCCAATGGATTTGAACTGGATAGCTGCAACCCCAGTTTTATCTGGTCGGATGACTCAAGGTATCTGGTCGTACCACGCTATTTTCGCCGTTTTGGCGTTTTTCGTAGACAACGTCTTGTCATCATCGATGTCACTGACGGCAGCCTGATGGCATCCAGAAAAATTGCCTGTTATTTTCAACCTGAAACATTTTTATCTGGCGAACTGATTGTCACGATGGAGCCGTTTTCGGATGCGGAACAATACAAATGGCTAATACCTCAAGATTTTGAACAATTCGAATCGGTTAAAGAGAATGTAGAGGGTGGGACTTTGAAATGGCAATGAATCAAAAAGACGATATTTTCATGAATTTAGGTAGGATTTTGGCAGTCGCCGTGGTGCTTCTACTGACGATCAAAAGTATATCGTGTTTTGCAGGCGATACCGCGATTGATATGCATGGGGCCATGCTGGAAGAATCACAGGGGCAACTGCAGGTCGCACTCGGTGAGGATGACGTTGCGGAAGTAGCAAGACTCTTGCGCAAGGGGGCAGAAGCGAATCAACCGCTGGACAGCTCAGGTTTATTTCCATTGATGCTTGCCGAGTCGCTGGATGTAGCAAAATTGCTTCTGAAAAATGGGGCCAGTGCAAGGGTCGTTGATGGAAGTGGCGGAAACCTGATTCATTATGCGGTGACTAAAGATAATGCGGTTGATCTAATTCCCCTGTTTGCCGCCCAAGGCGTGGATGTAAATGCGAGAAATAAAGAAGATTACACACCGATGATGCTGGCAGTTGAATATTTTTATGAAACCAGCGGATTCCATGATCGTCCGGTACTGGTGGGAAAAGAAAGCTTGGCGTTAACGGGAAAAAAAGAAAAAAATCCCGAATCCGGGCCACGGGAGGTTTTACAAGCACTGGTTGCCGTTGGTGCTGATTTAAATGCTGCTGATGAAGTTGGCAATACAGCACTCATGAACAGTGTGATCTGGGATGAGCCGGAATTGGTGGAAATATTGCTGGAGCTGGATGCCGATCGAACCATTCGGAATAAGAGTGGCCAGACTGCCCGTGACACAGCGTTTGAGATGGGTCGGCAGTATCTTTATCAGCTGTTAAAATAGGCCTGGTTGTTTAGTAAAGCGAAGCAGGTACGTATTATATTGCTTTTTCCCTAAGGTGTTTGATGACCGTTGTAATCAACCAGATGATCCCCGTAAAAAGGTAATAGACAATAAAAAAAATAACAAAAATGGAGAGGGTCATCCTGTTCATAACATGGGCCTGGTGCCAGTTCCGGGTGAGACGTTGGATATCATCAGAGGCATCGGCTATGCGTTTTTTCCTGACGTTGCCGTCATCCGGATCCAATAAAAAACTATCCCGACTTTCGTGAGTACCCCAGGCAATCAATTCAAGTCCCGGGTCATCATCGGCCTGAACGGCCTTAACAAACCCGCCCCCCCACATGTCGCAATCAATTTTAAATTCAAATTTTTGGGGTGCATTCTGGTTATTTCCGCTTATCAGAATTTCGTAAGATTGTTGTTCTCCAACCGTTGTTTGTGTTACATTAACGGTAAGCCGGTTATTACCTTTTCCCCATATCATACCATTGGCGTCCGATAATTTTTTATCGACAACTGCCTGGCTGGAAAGGGTGATAAAAATTAACCAGGCCAATACTGGAATCGGCCATAGAAGAATCAGATATTTAAGGATACGCTTCATATTAAGACCTTAAAGATTAACCGATGCGATTGCTCGTGAATCAAGTCAGTTCTCCTCACAAGGGTTTTCAAATTTGTAAATCTTTTTTACCGCAGGGCCAAAACCGAATTGATCGTCATCACCATCGATATCTTCTTCTTCAAAAACTATCCACGATGTTGCGTTCATTCCCTGCAATGCCAGACGCGTTTTTGAGCCGTCGTTGGCATAATAAACGAGTTTACCCGATTGAAGGCGATAGTTTAATCTCTCAATCGTACCGGGCTGGCAATTATCGGGTTTTAAAAAAGTAAAAACAATAGTTCCATCAAGTGTTTCAAGGTCTGATTTTACAAAGAATAATTTCACCACCCCATCATTACCGTGCGTGTATAGAATTTTCCCATCTATCATCTGTTTGGTTAATTTTTCATAAGAAGTGGTCGGTATTTCTTTTTGGTTATCAGATTCGGGAGGTGATGGGCAGGCGCCGCTTTCTTGCACAAATTGACCGTTGATCCAGCCAATTACCCCTTGATAATCGATTTTGCACCACCAATCATTACCACTCCTGCAACCCAGATTTTTAAGGCAAGTGGCGTTATATGGGGCTTTTCCGATTATTATGGCGGAATCGTCCGGCGTGAGATGAATTGTTAACTCACCGCTTGGCGCAATATCCCGCACGTCCAGGTAATCCGGACCGTCAGCCGTGGCAAAAACCATAGACGAGAAAAACAAAACAGGTACAACTATTTTTAATACATTCAGCAGGCAACGGATATGTTGATGCATCTTCTGCCTTTCTCAAAGTATAATGATGACGTTTACGTAAAATGTAATAGACAATAATTTTATCATCCGTGCTTGAGCCGGGTCAATCATTAATGGTATTTCAGCTTTAATCGAATGGAGCGAAAATGAAAAAATCCTCTGAGAAGTAACAAGCCGATGGCGCCAATTGAAATTAGATAAAATGCCTTGCGCTGTTGCATCAAGTCCCAAAGAGAAGGGGCGACCGATATCGGTGGCGAATTGCTTTCAAGACTGTATGCCCATGTTAAAAAAGCATCTCCAACAGGGAGTAATCCAAATACATAATTTTGCCCCTTGCCCCCGGCGACATTCAAATGATTCGGCCAGCCAAACATGTTGGCCAGATGATGAATGTCGATCGTTGATTTTATGTCGCCATTGGTAATAGCGGCACCGAGCCCGACGCCTGTGGCTGTAATCCCAGCCCCCCAGATGATGGGGCCGGAGTCAACATCTGCCGGTAGATCCATGCTGACGGGATATTCCCGAAACATGGAAAATCCAAAATGCCTGATGAGGAAATGGTTTTGATATTGGCGGTATTGCTGCTTTGCAAAGGCCGGGTCCATTTTTGGCAGCAACGATAAAATCCAGGAGTTGGCGCACCCTCTCGCGGGTTGAAGAAGTTCTCCCGACGTACTGCTCAGATGGCCTGCCGGCATTCCGGTATTGGGGTCAAAATGATGTTGTGTCCACTTTTTCCATGCTGAATAAGCCTTTTTATAATCGGTATGATAAAGTTGGTCATGGAGCAATAAAGACATCAGCGCGGTCACATTATCTGCCGGCCAGCATAAGCCGGGGTAGCTGTCCAGATGGATGGTAGGGCTTTTCAAAAATGCCTTGAAAAGCGAATCGGATTGCTGATGAAACTGGCCAATATATTTCTCAGGGCGATCTTTGGCTGGCATAATCTCCAGCAATTGCCCCAGAAGCAGGTTTTTCTGTCCGAGCCAGAATACCCCGTTTGGGACCTGTGTATCCTGAAAATATTGAGATACATACGGTTCATCATATTGGCTGATAATCCAGGATGCTTCTTTGATGGCCTGTAACCGAAGATTTTTGTCTGCGGGGAACTGGTTCGATAAATTCGTCCAGGCAAGGCCATATAAGGTGTTCGTAAAACAGGCCCCTTCAGGAAATAATTTTTGCATGCGAAAGGCGGCGTCATTATGCCTTAGATTATAGCGCTGGGCAGTTAGATTCTCGATAATCGTTTTTTTCCGTTGGGCGGGCGTGTCCGGTAAATCTCCAAATGACCTGAAGATAAATAGAACCGACAAGATAAAGACAACGAAAAATATACCGGACTCAACACTTTTTATTATTGTGAATACGATTTGTTTATACGATTTCATTATATTATTTTTTGGTGACAACCGCTATTCAGTGGATTTGTATCGATAACATCTTTTGGTTTGTCATCACAAGACACTTGCCTGCAGAATGGAGGCCGCACGTTAAAACGAAGGTAATGAAAAATGGATATGGTAGATGTGCCCCAACCGATGGGATATTTACACTCCCGGATCGTATGTGTTATGGCTTTTTTTATTCGACGGTAAAAAATATTCATGATTCAGACGGAAAATAACGAGGGTTGAGATTATCGTGAAGGTAAAGGAAACAGAATCCATCTCAGAAAAGATATCCCCCCAACATATGGCCCGCATCCATGAACACGCTTTTATCATCGATGCCCATTTTGATTTGCTTGCCGAAGTCGCCCATCGGCGCAATCGGGGAGAGCGCCAGGTCATCGAAAACCGTTACCTTGACGGGTTTCACGCTGGCGGGATGGATCTGATTGTGGCGCCTGTTTTTGTGGAGAATATTTTTTTACCGGAAATGGGGCTACGCAAGGCCCTGTCCCAGATCAGCCATCTGTATACGGAAATTGAGGAATCGCCCGGGTTGTTCCGCGTGTGCCGCAATATGGGAGAAGTCCGTAAGGCGGCAGGCAACGGAGAAATCGGCCTGATGCTGGCCATGGAAGGGGCTGATCCCATCGGAAATGACCTGGATCTGTTGACCATTTTTTATGAGCTCGGTGTCCGATGCCTGGGGCCGGTATGGAGTCGGCGCAATTATGCGGGTGACGGCGCCCATTTCCAGCCGGTGCACGAAGGAAAAAAAGGGGGGTTAACCGCTTTTGGGATAGATCTGGTTGAACGGGCCGACGCGTTGGGGATCGTCATCGACGTCAGCCATCTGAACGATGAAGGCTTCTGGGATGTATTGGAGGTGGCCACGAACCCGGTGATTGCCAGCCATGTCAATTGTCGGGCCATCGGTAAATCCATGCGCAATCTGACCGACGAGCAGATCAAAGCCCTGGCGGCGACCGGCGGCATAATCGGCGTTAACACCATCGATGCCTTTGTTCATGATGATCCGGCGCAGCGCACCCTGGCGACCTTGATTGATCACGTGGATCATCTGGTGGACCTGGTGGGAATTGAGCATGTCGGGATTGGTCTGGATCTGTGCGACCATGTCAACAACTATCACCACACACCCAAAGCATTCATCACTCGTGATCTTATTGAACACCACGGTCAATTGGCCGACATCACGGCCGTAATGGTCGAACGGGGATATTCGGATGAAAAAATATCCGCCATTCTCGGCAGAAATTTTTTACGGGTGTTCGAACAGATTCTCGGATAATTCAACCGGGTTTCCACAATCGAAAATATCGGTTCTTGACGAATGATTTAATAGTCGCTATTTCCTTCATGCACGCAGATTGCGCGTATCATTAACAAAATCCAAAAGGAGGATATTATGAAGATGAACAATCGATGGCCGGTAATTTTTATTGCGATGTTATTGGTGGGCCTGGTATTTGCGCCCTTGGCACCGGCGGCCACGCCGGTCAAGATCGGATTTGTCTACATCATGTCCGGACCGTTTTCCGCCTATGGGCAGTTCGCCAAAAAGGGCGCCGAGCTGGCCGTAACTGAAATCAACGCCGCTGGCGGGATTAACGGCCATCCGGTGGAAGCCTACTTTGAAGATTCAACGGGAAAGCCGGATGCCGCTATCCGCGCCCTTCGCAAGCTGGTATTCCAGGAGAAGGTCAACTATCTCATCGGGCTCGATTCCAGCGGCGTGGCCAAAACCGTGGTTCCCTCGCTTCCCCAGATGAAAACCCCCTTGATTATCACCCATGCCGCCACCCCGGACGTGACCGGGAGCGTCTGTAACCGCTATGTGTTTCGGGTATCGGTTAACCTGGCCCAGAATGTCAAGGCCGCTGCGCTTCTGGCCGCCGAGACCGGCGCCAAGACCTGGACGACGGTGGGCCCTGATTATGCGTTTGGTCACCAATCCTGGGAATATTTTGAGAAGTACCTGAAAGGGATCAAATCCGATGCGGTCTTTCTGCCTAAAGACGAAGTGGCTTTTCCACCGTTTAAAACTACGGATTTCAGCCCCTATATCAACAAGGTCATGCAGTCCAAGGCAGATGGCGTCCTGGTCTCCCTGTGGGGCGGCAATCTGATCGACTTTGTCCGCCAGGGCAAGGAAATGGGATTGTTTAACGGTAAAAAACAGATTTTGATCACCCTGGGGGCGGCTGTTGAAGTGTTGAGCGCTCTGAAAGACAAAATGCCCGAAGGTCTCTGGGTTGGTACCCGTTACTGGTTTCTGGCCAACGATTCAGCCCGCAACAAGGCCTTTGTCAAAGCCTACCACGAAAAATATGGCGAATATCCTTCCTATAATGCGCACGGTGCATATGGTGCCGTCTATACGTATAAAGCGGCGGCTGAAAAAGCCGGTTCCATTGATAAGGAAAAGGTTATCGATGCCCTCGAGGGGTTGACCGTGGAACTTCCCGTGGGCAACATCACCATCCGTCCCGAAGATCATCAGGCCCTGACCGATGCCTGCTGGGGAAAAATTGCGGCCGATCCGGCCTACCCGATTCGGGTGCTTAAACCGATCAAGATATTCAAGGCTGCCGATGTGACACCGTCGGTTGCGGATGCCGGGTGTAAAAAATAATAATCCTCGTGTCGTTTTTTCCGTCCCCCTTTTTTTATCCGGGGGGCGGGGCGTACCCTTAATATTTGGCCTGAACCTTCTACCTTTGGTAGAGGTCCCGTCATATGATAAGAGCCATATGATCGGGATCGGTTCTATCGATCCGGTGAAAGAATAATGGTTTTGCATGCGCGTTTAAAACCCCAATAGAAATATTTGGGAAAAATGTGCTTTTTCTGTTCATTTTCTTTTGCGAAAAAGAAAATGAACCAAAAGAAATCGCCCCGCGTGACGTGGCCCTATCGGGCTGCTTTCGTGCTTCTCAGATCGGGCGGTCGCTGTGGACGTAGCTTACGCCTCAGACAGCCACAGCTCTTGAACGCCCGATCCTGCGATGCCCCGATTCTATAATCTGGACGTCACAAAGGGGAACCCATACAATAGTCGTTTCCCTTAAGAAGGCTTTCTTTGGCACCCGCTATGCGGGTGGAGAATCACTGGGAAATGATATCTGCCATTGGCAGTTTGTAGAAAAACGACGTTACAAACAAAGAAACACGCATAAATGGAAAGCTTTATCATCAACCTGCTCAACGGGCTCAGCTGGGGGATGCTCCTCTTTCTGATTTCCGTGGGTCTAACCACTGTTTTCGGCGTGCTGGGCGTGCTCAATTTTGCTCACGGGTCTTTTTTTATGCTCGGGGCGTATTTATGCATGCAGGTCATGCATGTGGTACCGTCCTTCTGGGTCGGTCTACTCGTTGGCCCCCTGATAGTGGCGCTGTTGGCCGCATTGATCGAAAAACAATTGCTGCGACGGGTCTATGGCCGCGATATTGCGTTTCAACTGCTGCTGACCTTTGCCATCTTGCTGGTGCTGGACGACGGGGTCCGGATTATCTGGGGCCCCGGTTACCATGTGGTGGAACCACCGGCGCTATTGGCTGGTGTGTTTTCGCTGTTTGACAGCACCTATCCTGTCTATCGGTTGTTCCTTGTTTTTGCCGGACCGGTCATTGGTTTGATGCTGTGGGCCTTTTTCCGATTCAGTCGCTGGGGAAAACTCATCCGGGCAGCCGCCATGGACCCGGAAATGGCCGAAGGTGTCGGCATTCGGGTGCCGCTGTTATTCACGGCTGTCTTTGCCCTGGGATGCTGGCTGGCCGCTGTGGGCGGTGCGCTGGCCGCGCCCCACCAGAGCCTGGCACCGGCCATGGGGGAACGTATTATTATTGAAAGTTTCATTGTCGTGGTGGCGGGCGGCATGGGGAGCTTCCCCGGGGCATTTGTCGGCGCCCTGGCGCTGGGGTTGTTCGAGTCTTTTGGTACTGTCTTTCTTGGCCGGGTGCAGATGGCCATCCCCTATATTATTCTGGCGGCGGTATTGCTGATCCGTCCCCGGGGCCTGTTCGGACGGGAGGAGTAACGATGAACGGGTCTAAATACGCAATAACCACGATCCTCCTGATCCTTGGCGTTATGTTTTTACTGGCTGCTCCGGCCTTTTTGCCACTCTACTGGATCATGATCATGACGGAAGTATTGATCATGGGGCTCTTTGCCATGGGGTTTAACCTGCTGCTGGGCTATACCGGGTTGCTCTCATTTGGCCAGGCCGGTTTTTTCGGCGTCGGAGCTTATACGGTCGCGCTGGTTTTATCTCATGGCGGCACGTCTGTTTTTATCTCTCTGGGGGCCGGGGTGATCGTCGCCATGGTGACAGCCGCTGGGATCGGCTATCTGTGCGTGCGCCGGGATGAAATCTTTTTTGCCATGATCACCCTCGGTTTTGGTATGATGCTCTACACCATAGCCCATAACTGGGTTGAGCTGACCGGTGGCAGTGATGGCCTGCCGCTGATGATGGTGCCGCCCTTATCGTTTTTTGGCTATGAGATCAGCCTCTTTGACCCGGTTCAGATGTATCGCTTTGTTCTGGTCATGGTCATTGCCGGGACATGGATTCTCTGGCGGGTTGTCTTATCGCCCTTTGGGTTGATGCTGACCGCCATCCGCGAGAACAAGGAACGGCTCGCCTTTGTGGGGGCCGATGTGCGGCGTCTGCGCCTGGTGGCCTTTGTCATTGCCGGCGGTGTGGCCGGGCTGGCCGGGGGATTGTTTGGTCTCTTCAATGCCATGGCCACGCCGGATTTTATGCACTGGGGTTTTTCCGCCCGCCCGGTATTGATGACGGTACTGGGAGGGATGGGAATCTTTTTGGGTCCCATGGTGGGTGCGGCGATCTATTTTGGCCTGGAGCAGGTGATCACCCATCTGACCCAGAACTGGATGATTTTTCTGGGTTTAACCTTGATTCCGGTCGTCATCTTTTTCCCCCGGGGGATTCTGGGCACGTTGGTTGGCTGGATCCGGGGAAGGAAGGGACGCGCCACATGAACCCGGAACCCATTTTGCGCATCGAAAACCTGGGACATGCCTATGGGGATTATCTGGTCATCCGGGATATTTCCATTTCCGTTATGCCTGGTGAATTGACAGCCCTTATCGGGCCCAATGGTGCCGGTAAAACGACTTTTTACAATGCCGTCTCCGGTCGATTCAGACCCTCCCGAGGCCGGGTGTTTTTCGACGGGACCGACATCACCGGTACGCCTGCCCATAAAATTGTTCCCATGGGGATGCTGCGATCCTTCCAGATCACCAATATTTTTCCGAACCTGACGGTGATGGAAAATGTGCTGGTACCGCTGACCCTGCATCATGGCAAAGGATTTTCTTTGTTTAAACGGCTTTCCGGTCATGCGGCCCTGTTTCACGAAGCGGAAATCGTGCTGGATCGCGTTGGCCTTTTGAAAGCCGCTCATCGGCCGGCCCATGAACTGGCCTATGGCGACAAGCGCCTCGTGGAGATGGCCATTGTTTTGGCACGACAGCCAAAGCTGGTCCTGCTCGACGAACCCACCGCCGGCATGAATCCCGAAGAGACCGACCGGATGATCGCGCTGATCAAGGCCCTGGCCGCGGATTCGGGTACGACCTTTTTCCTCACCGAGCACGACATGAAAGTGGTCTTTTCAGTGGCAGCGACCATCTGTGTGCTTCATCAGGGAAAATTGCTCGCCAAAGGCGACCCCCATGCGATCCAGTCCGATCCCAAGGTCCGGGAAGCCTACCTGGGAGGATCGATCGATGATTGAGGTCAAAAATATCCATGTCTATATCGGTGACAGTTATATCCTTCAGGGGATGAGCCTGAACGTTCATGACGGTGAGATCGTCTGTCTTCTGGGCCGCAACGGCGCCGGCAAGACTACGACCCTGAGGGGCATTATCGGCTACAATCCACCGGCCCGGGGAACGGTCCGGTTTGATGGTGAAGATATTACCGGACGGCCGGTATACGAAAACGTCCGGCGCGGTATTGGATTTGTTCCCGAGGATCGACGGATCTTTTCGGATTTAAGCGTGGCGGACAATCTGGAAATTGCCAGGCTTGCGTCGCGTTCCGGACAGTCGCCCTGGACCCGGGCGCGGGTATTTGAGATGTTTCCTGAGCTGAAGAAGCTCGAAAACCACAAGGGAGGGCGGCTCAGCGGCGGGGAGCAGCAGATGGTGTCCATTGCCCGGGCCCTGATGGGCAATCCGCGTATTTTATTGCTCGATGAGCCCTGCGAAGGCCTGGCCCCCCTGGTGGTGGAACGGCTGGGAGAGATTATCCGCCATCTCAAATCGGAAATGCCCATCCTGCTCACTGAGCAAAACGCCCGCTTTGCCCTGGAAATCGCCCAGCGGGGGTATGTTATTGACAAGGGCCGGGTGCGGTACGAGGGTACTACGGACGATCTTTCCACCAACAAAGAGGTTCAGCAGCGGTATCTGGCCGTATAGGCAACTTTCAATAATCTATCGCAGGGATGGTCTATTTTCGTTTGATTCGATAGGCAAATGGATCGATATGGGGAATTTCCTGATTGATCATCTCGGCCACCAGCCGTCCGGTAGGCGGCCCCATGGTCAGGCCCAGCTCGTTGTGGCCGGCGGCCAGAACAACGTTGTCAAGATCGGGAAGATGGTCAATAATCGGCACCCCGTCCCAGGTAATGGGCCGCCACCCGCACCATTCTTCCTCAATCTCATCGGGTACGGACAATGGCAGGTACTGTCTTGTTGCCTTGAAAAGGGCGGCTACCCGGCGGGGGTTCAACCGATCGTCAAGACCGGAAAACTCCATGGTCCCCCCCAGGCGCAGCCGGTCCTTCCACGGTGTCAGCACCACCCGGGTCTCCTCGAAAAAGCAGGGCAGCGTGGGGACATCGGCCGAACAACGGGCGGTCACCGAGTACCCTTTTCCCGGTTGAATCGGAATGCGACATCCCAGTGCATGAGATAGAAGGGGCGTCCATGCACCGGTGGCCACGACAAATGCGTCGGCGGAAAAGTCCCCCTGATCGGTCCGGGCGGCGACAGCGTGGCCGTCTTGTTTGTCAAAGCCGATAAATTCGGTCTGTTCAATAATACCGATCCCTTTTTTCCTGAGTACGCCTGCCAGTTCATGCATGAAAGTATCCGGGCGAAAGTGGGCGGCCCGATGGTCGTGCCATCCGCCCACCACGTCGGCGGCAATTCCGGGAACCATCTCGTCAAGCCGGTTTCCCGTTAGAAACGTCATCGGCGGATGCAGATCCTGAACGCCATCGGTTTTCGGGCCATAGGCGGCCAGTTCCTTTTGGGATCGGAAGAGGTGGCAGGTCCCGGCCATATCCCAGTCGCAGTCGATCTTTTCAGATTGAATAATGGTATCGTACAACGAGAGCGCATCGTTCATCAACGCGGCCCGAGCCACAGCCGCCGTCTGTCGATGGCTTCCGAAACAATGACGGATAAATTGAAGCATCCATCGAATCCAGGAAGCATCCGTTTGAAGCTTGATGAACAGGGGCGCATCTTTTTTCAGCAGCCACCCCATGCCCAAAATCAGGTTGGTCGGCGAATTGAGCGGCTCGGCATGGCTGGGCACAATCAGGCCGCAGTTGCCGTGGGAGGCACCGCACCCGAATCGGTCTTTTTCCACGATGGCGACCGACCATCCTTTTTGATGCAGAAAGTAGGCGGTCATCCCGCTAATGATCCCCCCGCCGATAATGACAACGCTTTTATTTGAATTTTCCATGGCTGTTTCCATGTGTCATTTAACGTAAAGAGGGCAGGTGCGCTTTTTCAAAATGATCAATCAGATCTTCATATTGCAAGGTAGTGTCGATATCGTCCAATCCTTTCATCAGCTGATCCTTAACGCCCGGATCGATTTCAAAGTGGTAAGTTTTATTCTCAGGGGTGTTTAAAATAACTTCCTGACGGGAGAGATCGATGGTGGCCTCAAGCCTTTTGTGGGTCTGAACAGCGGTCAGGATCTCGTCGACTTCGGATTCGGAAAGCTCGATGGTCAACAATCCGTTTTTAACCGCGTTATTACAAAAGATGTCGGCAAACCCGGGAAGACGTTCATCCCCGTCCATTCGCCAGGGCGCAATAATGATGCGGTATCCGTCCTGAACCAGGGCCCAGACAGCGTGTTCCCGGCTGGAGCCGCAGCCGAAGTTATTTCCGGTAATCAAAATCGATCGTCCTTCAAATCGGGGGTGATTTAATTCAAAATCCGGATCGGGTGAGCCGTCTTGGCGATAGCGCCAGTCAAAGAACAAGTTGGGGCCAAATCCGGATCGGGAAATCGATTTTAGAAATTGTTTGGGGATGATGGCATCGGTATCAATATTGGCGCGCTGAATGCTGGCGACTAGTCCGGTGTGGATGGTAAAAGGTTTCATTCGATGTCCTTTTTTCAAGGGATGTTTCGATTTTCTCAGGATACACCCGGTTTTATTCATGCGGCGACCGGCCACTGACGGATGTCCACAAATCGGCCCTCAATGGCAGCGGCTGCAGCCATGGTGGGGCTGACCAGATGGGTACGACCGTCCTTGCCCTGGCGTCCTTCAAAGTTTCGATTGGAAGTTGATGCACAGCGTTGTCCGGGGCTCAATTTGTCCGGGTTCATGGCCAGGCACATGCTGCACCCGGCATGTCGCCATTGTGCACCGGCTGCGGTAAAAATTTTATCAAGCCCTTCCGCCTCTGCCTGACGGCGGACCTGTTTTGATCCGGGCACCACGAGAACGTCTACTGCAGGGGCTATTTTACGTCCATCGAAAATATGGGCAGCTTGCCGTAAATCTTCAATGCGGGAATTGGTACAACTCCCGATGAAAACCACATCAACCGCTGTGTCGGTGAGTTTCTGGCCAGGTGTCAACCCCATATAGGTCAGGGCTTTTTCTACATCGGCGCGTCGGTATCCTGGTACCTGGTCGGGTTCGGGGATGGGTGTGTCCACATCTGCGACCATGCCGGGATTGGTTCCCCAGGTGATCTGGGGTGCGATTTTATCGGCTTCAATGGTCAACGTGCGGTCAAAACGGGCATCCGGATCACTGGGCAGCATTTTCCAGCGCTGAATGGCTTCTTCCAGACGTTTCCCCTGTGGGGCAAAGGGTCGATTCTTCTGGGTAAAATACGAAAAAGTCGTCTCGTCCGGCGCAATCATACCGGCCCTGGCACCCGCTTCGATGCTCATATTGCAGATCGTCATGCGCGCTTCCATGGAGAGCCCGGTTACCGCTTCACCGCAATATTCAAGGACATGACCGGTACCGCCGCCGGTTCCCATGATGCCGATCATTTTCAGAACCATGTCCTTGGCGGTGATATGGGGGGCCAGTTGCCCGGTAAATTCAATTTTATAGGTGGCCGGCTTTCGCTGGCGGAGGGTCTGGGTGGTCAGAACGTGTTCCACCTCCGAGGTGCCGATACCAAATGCCAGGGTACCGAAAGCGCCATGGGTGGCCGTGTGGGAATCGCCGCAGACAATGGTCGCGCCGGGCAGCGTCAAACCCAATTCAGGTCCGATAACATGAACGATCCCCTGGCGATCATCGTCCAGACCGAACAGGGCAATATCGAAATCGGCACAATTTTTTTCCAGCGCATGGATCTGGGCTTTGGCAATCGGGTCTTTGATTTCCATCCGATCTTCGGTGGTGGGTACATTGTGATCCAGGGTTGAAAAGGTCAGCTCCGGCCGCCGGACCCTGCGCCCGGCCATGCGCAATCCCTCAAACGCCTGGGGGCTGGTCACTTCATGCACCAGATGAGAGTCGATATAGAGGAGCACCGAGCCGTCGGGAAGTTCGGTGACCCCATGTGATTTCCAGATTTTATCAAACAAGGTCTGAGCCATGTTCAATCCTTTTATATTTTCTGAAATGATCCAACTTATTGATCAATGATATCATCTACGTAAAGATATTTTCCCGGCAGATAAATCCGCAAATTTACGTTTCATCGGCAATAGATTAAAGTGTCAACCATGTTCCGATGTTTTTTTCTTTTGCCTTTTCAAAAATCAGCGGTGCCACGGCCATATCCTCAATGGCCAGGCCCAGGTTGGCCGTCATTGTCCGCTCTTCGGGCGTTTTGCGGCCGGGCCGGGTGCCGGCGCTCAGCTCGCCGAGGTCGGCGTGAATCTCAGGAATGTCTCGAAAATAGCCTATCTGGCGGTAGTGGTTTAACTGGGCGGTATCGTCGGTGCAAAATTTGTCCGTTTCGGCCATGGCGTCTGGATGCCAGTAGGCGTCGTAGTCAACCAGCGATGCAAAGGCCCCCTTGTCCAGCCATCCGGGCAAAATAGTGGCATGGGGCTTTTTCAGGATCGGGCCGGCGGTCACAACGATATCGCATCCAGTTACGGCTTTTTGTGGCGTATCGGCTTTTACCACTTCCAGATCCAGTCGGCCGGAAATATCCTTAATATAGCTGTCTTGAGAGGATTGATTGACATCATAGGCCATGACTTTTTTAATGGGGAATTTTACATTTAGCGCTTCGATATTGGTCCGGCCCTGGACCCCGCAGCCCAACACCCCGACCACTTCTGACTCGGGGCGGGCCAAAAAGGAGGCCGCAATCGCGGTGGCCGCTCCGGTCCGCATGCCCGTTATCCAGACACAATCCATCACGGCCAGGGGAAGTCCGGTATCGACGTCGTTCAAAATCAGCAGGCCGGTAATATAGGGCAGCCCTTGGCTCGGGTTTTCGGGAAATGCGCTGACCCACTTGAGCCCGGCCGATTTCATGGCCGGAATATAGGCCGGCATGGCGTGAAGAAAGCTGTCGGGTGGTCCGGGGTTGATCCCCGGTTTGGGTGGCATTTCGGTCCGGCCGTTTCCCTTTTCTTTAAAAGCAGCGGTGACGGATGTAATGATTTCCGCCATGGTGATGCCAACCGCTTCCACATCATCCCGGGACAGATAGAGTAATGGATGGGGCATCGCTATTCTCCTTTTTACGATTTGCAGATATACCAAAATGATCGTTCGAATTGTCCAAAAAAACTACATGAATCCGGGCATAATATCAAGGTATCAATACCCATTTTACGCTTGATATCGGAGGGGGCAGGCTGATACAAAGAGAAATGACAGTGAGTTAGATCCAAGATGATATCAACCGAAGGGAAAATCCGAAAATGAAAAACCCCAACCGAAAAACCGTGTCCCGCCTGGACGCCCTCCCCAACATCGGCAAGGCCACGGCCGCGGATCTGCATCTGATCGGAATTGATCATCCCCGGGCGCTGATCGGAAAAGATCCGTTTGAGTTATATGACGCGCTCTGCATTGTATCCGGTCAAAAACACGATCCCTGTGTCATCGATGTGTTTATGTCGGCCGTTGACTTTATGGAAGGGGGTGACCCGCAACCCTGGTGGGCTTTCACCAATCAACGGAAAAAGCGGCTGGCCGATAATTGCCAATGAGACTATTAGCGTGAGAGAATAGAAATAATTGTTGGGTTTCGTAAAACTCAACCCCTCCTAAAAGGCCAATATGTTTTTTTCAATGAAAATTAGAATAGGTATAATTACAAGTACTATTTTAGGGATACCAGCACTGGCTCATGCGAGTGGTGGCGATGTTCTCAGTCTTTTGTGGTTTGAGGTCGGATTATTTGTTATAGCGATTGTTTTCATAATTACTTCAAAATTAAATATAAAACAAAGAGTATTTGTGTTTTCTGGTTATTTTGTCTCGGCCACACTAGTACTTATATTGACATCTGATATACCATATACAGACAATTTGGTTTTTATAAACACAGTTAGCATATTCGTGCCAATAATTGTGAGCATATTCATATGGAAATGGTGTAATAAAAAAAACAAATCATAACGAATAAGATGGGACGAAACCGCTCCGACATTCCCTATATTTTTTTAACCCTCTTTATGCCTTTGCTATCGACATTTTTTGTCTTTGAGACTAAAGTCATTTAATCTTTTTTTAAGGAAAAAGATAGTATATTGATTGATACCCTTTCACCTACACTAACAGTCATATTTTTATTTTCCTTTCTAAAAACTAACATCATTGAACCATCATCACTTATAAGGTTCCAGTCAATTCTATTTTTCTCCTGAGTTATTTCAAACATCCATATTTAATAATTACTAACTCAGAAGTCTATAATGAACCCGGGCTACGCGGCTGGCATGTAAATATTATTTACCTGTCCCTAATTTCTCATAAGAACGGTGTCCAGAAATCCCTATCAAAAAACGTCGTAAATCAGCTTTAACGCACCCACAGCTTCTACCCAAGAAGTGTTTGCGTATAAGTTATGGCGCAACCATCGGATAAATTTTAGCGGCCGCTGCGTGGACCTCTTTGGCGTTTTGAGAAAGATTGGCAATTTATCTTTGCAGGTTGTGATACGTGAAAGCGTTTGGCCCAACCGCTTGCGGCGACGATTATCTTCGTTCTTGTTTTCGAGGCCTTCTTCTTTAAGACCTTTTTCAAGAATCAGCATGAGATTATGCGCCATACAGATAAATTGGGCCTGCATGTTCTTCGCTGTACCCGATGTCGCCCAAGCCTTTTTTTCACCCAGCTTGTTTTTTACCTCGTCAAATATTTTCTCGAGATCCCATCTCGTTTTGTACAGATAGGCGATCAGACCTGGAGGAACATTTGTTAAACTGGTAATGAAACAATAGGTCTCTCCAGTCAGCGGGCATTTGTAAACAACACGATGCATGTCGATTCCCGCACAACATCCCACCAGTTCATAACTGCGGACCCCTGCGTTAACAGGATCTTTCCTGTTATAGTCCAAATCAGCCATGACCATGAAAGCCATGTTCCTTTTTTCTCGGCTGATAAAATAGACCCCACCTACCTGCTTCCATTTGCGCCACTGAAGAAAATCAATTCCGGCTCTATCCCAAACATATATCACCTTCCTCCCCTTTGGGGCTCCCTGGCGTAGTGTGGCAATATCAATCCGCTTCAGTGCATGCATATCATGCTCTCTTTTTCGTTTACCACTTGTATCGGCCAACGTTAATTGATTTAAGGCATGGCTTCTGAGATCGGCACAATAAAAATGCTGGGTTGGATATTTCTTCCCAAACTTTCTGACATCGTGGACCGCCG
>JAUTBQ010155707.1:0-13337 GCA_032361185.1 Lepetodrilus ovalis | reverse complement strand
TAGTACCAGCCTTATAGCATAGTACAAGTAAATAACAAAAATAAAAATGGGATCCACATCTGACCCAGCCTTGTATCTGAATCCGCTCTGTATTGAACAGCCTTATATCGAGGGGACTACTGATACATACTAAAACTACAGGGTTGCCAATATCAATCATTGGCAACGGGATAGACTTTGTTAAATGACTACTTATACAGTGACTTAGCACCTTAGTATATGGATGTGATGACATACAGGTATTCGTATTTTTACGATTATCTTTACGCAAATCGATTTTTCTTAAATTAACTACCAATGGTATTGCAAACATTTATTCACCTCCGACAGAGCTGGCCAGTTGTCGTCCACTAAAGCTGGATCCTGAAATATGGAGACAGACGAAAATTTATAGTTTGGCATGAAATGCATTGACACTCCTATATGGTAAATTACTTCAGTAATATTTGGACGGAAAAACAAAATAACTTCAATGTATTATTTTGTATGAAAAGATTCAGATTGTTTGCAATGATTTTTTGATTTTTTTAAAAACAACATATTTTTTATCAAATCTGTTCATATAGCTAACCCCAAATATTTTGAGTACATATTATTTAATGCATATGGGTGACGTCCGAAACCTGGCACTTCTTCACACACAAAAATATTTATTATTATTATATAAAGATATTGGGGTAAAAATATTTATTACCTCAATTTGAACATAAAAGTTATTTTATTCGCATCCAAAGGACATTATCATAAGAAAACTTAATTTTAGCATCATGGCAAAACAGTACATTGTGACCTCAGCTAAAAACAAGACCTGTCTCTGGGTGCTGGAGTCTACAAGCGACGGCCAGTGCAGATAAATCAATCCCTATAGATCAGGATGTTGTTTCTCGAAGCTCTTATCTACTAAGAGACTGGTAGCGCTCTCTTAGCAGTGTATTAGCTACACTAAGAGAGTGCTACCAGTCTCTTAGTGGGTAAGAGTTTCATGAAAGGATACCCAGCAGATTTCTGTGTATCTGCAGAAAATTGCCATGCCTGTATTGTTAGTTTTCATATACGTAAATTGAGTTACAGCGCAATATTTTCCTCATACCTTGGTCTCTGCTTTTGACTGTGAACTCTGATTAGGCCTTGGTGCCGAGGATGACCCTTTGCTTTCCGCCGAACTGTTTTCTGAAAATGAAAAAAAACAAAACATATTGAGTGATAAATTCCATGTGCCTTCAATTGGTTCATGTATTGTTACTTTAGTACAGTGTCACTGGCTCAAGGTAGAAGACATTGCTCGACACTGTTCTAGAATACGTACAAGCATCAACTTTGACAACTTTCCAAAATATCACGTCTGTAAATGTATGTTTGGAATCGAACATCAGGCCCCCAAGATTAATAAACTACGAGTATAATTTTGTATTGGAACTTGAGTGCAAAACCTAAGTTAAGCATGAAATCAAACTAAAAAAAAACAAAACGTTTTGTAATATCGCAGCCAGCCAGACAAATAATTGATGATGCCCATTTTATAATTGATACAACAAATCTGTCTTCTGTCAACCCTACACAACCTGTTGGTCAATTGGTATAGTCACGTTTTAAGTTCGATATACAGCTTAATTAGCTACATGGCAAGTGTCTGACAAGCAATGCCTCGGTTGGTCGATTTGTGGTTTTACAGCCACTTTAAAGATTATTTCACTAATATCATGGCTTGCATGCATTTGTACTGATTGACTAGTCTGGATTGACCTACATTGCCTTGAGATTTTTTTTTTAATATATTGGGATTATTAAATCACTATTACGATTTTTTTTTCTCCAGTTTTAGGGCAGGAAGAAACTTACGACATCCGTAGTGCTTAATGTTGTAGAAAACCTGCGAGCACCGGCTGGTACTAACGGACCAATGATGATAACTGCATTGCTACTACAGTACAATCAATGTACGATCACATCGGAACGGTGACTTTTGCAAAATGTGCTGCATTCCCAAAACGAGATTTGAACCTGGGACTCCAAAATCCAACTTTCTACCATGGCACTACCACTTTCCCCTACAGTACTATGACACAGTAAGAGTACATTCTATCATAAGATTCACGACTGTCGGAAAGGCTACTTCCTTACGACATAACCTGCTTCGCCACCACCACGCCCCCAACGCCCCAGGGCAGAATAAAACCAGGGCAAATAACAATTTCAGAACCTGTCACAAGTGCGAGTCCATTGTATGAAACACTTATCACTACAACACTGGTAGCACAGTACGTGTGGACTTCGGAGACAAAGGTCCCGAGTTCAAATCTTGCCCAGCGTCAATGTTCGCAGAAGTAATTTCTGACACAATATTGATAGAATGCACCGTTGGTAGACGGTGGCAATACAGATATCAACCTCGCATGTTTACTGCAACATTCAGCGCTACGGATGTTGTGGGTTTCTTCCTGCCCTAAACTGACAAGTATTGATGTTAGATTCTAGAAAGCGACTCTAACACAAACAAACAAACAAAATAAATAAATGACAAGTCGTGATATTAGTGAAAGATTCTAGACAATGCGATTCAAAATCCCCAAATGTAAAAAAAAATGAAAAAGAAAAAAGAAATATGCTAAAGTATGTGAGTTATGACTCTTGAACGACTCACCAAAAAACCTCACACAACTGTCTCTCTTTGCTGTAGTGAGAGGCAATAGTCAGTAGTAGTAGTACACCTATTAGTATGATTAGTACACCTGTTAGTACACCTATTAGTCCACATCTAGTTCCAATGCTTCATCCCATTAGCTTCGCTCTGAGATTACGTGCGAGTCAGTAAATTGGGTGGTTGTTGGGCGTATTATTGTAGCAGAATCAGTAAATTGGGCAGTTGTTGGGCGTATTATTGTAGCAGAATCAGTAAATTGGGCGGTTGTTGGGCGTATTATTGTAGCAGAATCAGTAAATTGGGATCCAGCACCATTTTCAACACGATTTCTTAATATTAATAATCAGCTTTGTTTTATTATATGAATGAATGAGCTATTGTTTTAAGTCAGAGCAGGAATACATGCTTGTTATGCTATAATGAAAACAAGGATATGTTTGCAGTCAAATGTTAATTTATTATATTAGTTATTTGGTCGAGACGGTTCACCCTATTTACCAGTGGTGTCATCTTGACCCGACATTCATAATCTCCAAATTGACCTCCGAGTGACAAATCCAAAAACAAACTAACATAAACTGACACACAATGAGACAAAACAAACGCAAAATGATCAACAATTGCTCCAGTCATGTTGCACATAAACCTGCCTGATGACAAGTTGCCTGTCATGCCTGTGGATAAAAATACCAGCTAATCTGGTGATACTGATAGACGCACAGACCTTGATTGAACTATTTATAGAACGTAGACCAGAGACATCTGAAATTATCTGAAATCACCGAAATATTTGCACCACTGGGTTCTCATTTATGAAATTGTGCAACTCTACGGTAACATTAACGTCGACCCTAGTATAATGGTCCTACATCTATGGCCAAGGTTGGTGTTGAGTTTAGTACGTAGGAAATCCATATCAAACTCTATCTTGCATACGTTGCTGTGATTAGATTTCAGCTTCTGCAGGAATTGTCACTTAATCGATATCAACGTTTATATCTATCACGATATAGTGATTTCAGCATTAACTGTTCTACCATTGTGATGCAGTTACTACACAATTACGTAGAGACTTAAAATGTATCGGGTCTTTTTGGTTACATACAGATTTGTTTCTTAAAGTTCAAAATGCCTTTAGAAATAAAAAAGAAATCACCTTGTACACAATGTACAGGGCATCTCAAAAAGCATGCAACCATTATGCGATCATTATTTACTACTCAAAAAAGACACTGCCACAATTATTACATTTCCCCAAATGTGACATGATCGCAATGAAATACTGAAGGTTTGAAGTCTCTACATTGAGGCTCATTGAGAAATGATAAAAAAATCTCTTGTTGGCTCCATACGTTAGAACTGTATTTGAAAATGAAGCACTACCACTTAGAATAGAAAGGACAATTGCACAAAAGTGAGAAAATCCCACAACTTGTCACACATCTGTATTACTTCTTTTCCACCTTATTACTTCTTTTCCACATGACCTAACATGCAGACTAGCCAATCAACATTAGTGGAACATCACCATCATGGGTAAATCCCATCTATAGAACTTTGTATACATTTCTCATCGACTTCATCTAGTCCTCCAATTTCCATTCCATTAGATTCTTATATAAGGTAATCTGCAGAAGGTCTGAGGTAATCCGCAGAAATCCCAAAAGTACATCACTATACTTGATCACTTCCCATGTAATATATCTACGTAACCATGGCAATGCATGTGCATTGAATGAATGAGTGCTTTACTTCGCAGCTGAAAAATTTCACCCATAGGCGACGCCCATGTGCATTGAAAAATCACTGGTACGTGTATTACATTAGCACCTAAATTCTAAACTATCTTCAGGTTCATATATTCCACTTATTTGGTTGGTCCAACGTTGGGATAATGTGTAACTACTGTTGGCCCAACGTTAAATCACTATGTTGGGCCAATGTTCGAACAATTAGCAAAATGACATAGGGCCTACGAAACTTGATTGTTGGGCAATAGTTGGGCCAACATTGTCTTGCTATCTGGGAATGAGAAGGGCTAATATTAATAATGATCTCGGGCATCTGTAGTGAAGGAAGTACAAGATATGAACTCTTTTATCATGCTTATATAGCACAGCCATTCAACCGTGACCATGTATACACATTCAATGGACCATGAATGAGAGGTCACCTAGGCTCAATGAACCTTGATGTAGCTGCACAGATAACGCAGACATGATTTTGGAACCCATAGTGAACTTGGGAAATTCCTTGTCCATTTTGCAAATTGTCACAATTTCTGGTTTTACATTCTGTGATATTTCTTTTCCAATTTTCAATACAACATGTCACAATTTCTTGTCCTATTTATAATGCAGCTTGTGATTAATGTGTCCTTTTTTCCAGTCCTATTTTCAGCTTCCAAGTCACAATTTCACATCAATACCACTAACAAAATTGCATGCAATATTTTTCAGTCATGACAAAAATTCACCTGTTACGCACAATAGCAGCTATGGAAACTTACCAATAAAACTTACAAATAACAAATGTTTACGAAAAAAATGAATTTTTACTAGCCCTAGGATACCTTTAGCATTGTGAGAAACGTCCCGGGTTAGCATGGTTAGTGGGCTAGTGTTAATTTCTATCCCTGCAATAGTCTTGTGAAAAAATAAGACAAAGTTATTCAGATCATCCATTGGAGGAAAATCTCCATTGCCATGGTTACAGCAGAAAGGACTACGCAGCATGTCGCAAACTGACCAAATATACATCAATTAAGTATGGATGCTGGTACAGTAAAACTAAAAAGAGCGCAATGTACATCAACATACCCCTTCAGGCGTGATTAACGACAAACCCGTAAAATTAATCTCGCTTATAAATTATCCTGGCCTTAGGCAAACTTTTTTTTTTTGGCAAATTGCTCGTGGGCATGTTAAAGGGTGTATGCCAGGGAGGTGTATACCTTTACACTAAGAGGGAATAATCTGCAATCGATGTTTATATTAAATATTCACGAACAGTATAGTTACAATCCTCGTATTTGTTGCGAGTAACTCGAGCAACTTGTACTACAGGTAATTGTTTTTATTAGTCGAGTAGAAGCCGTCAGAATATTAACCAAGCATATTACTGAATTGTAGATAGAAATATAATCTTAACCAAGTATCTTAGAAGAAAAATAATACCTATCTGACCATATTCACACACAGAAATAAACCTGTCATAATATTAATCCATGGAAAACAATCATTGATTCATTATGTTGTTTTTTTAACAGCCACAACTGCAGTATAAATATTGCGAGGTTTAACAAGAGCTCGTTAATACGTAATTTGGTAAACAAGAGAACGGAACCAAGCTTCAAACCACAGTAACCATGGTAACAGCAGAAACCGTTCATCCATACATAACAAAAAAATAACAATGATTATAAAAGTATTTTTGTTGTATAATAAAATTTGGGTTTAGAGCCACTTTCAAGATCTATTACGGCTTGAATAAATCACACACACACACACACACACACACACACACACACCTACCCACCCAGCCACGCACACATACACTCACCAGACACTTCAAATGTAATGCATGGTAACTATTTGTTTACTAACAGATCATATTTAAGCATCCAAGGCTATGGGTACAATATATCATGTATATGGTGTAATATATTACTTGGATATCAGATCACTGCAGGCCTCACAACTGTGACCAGTATGAACTAGAAATGTTTTGATTAGTACATAAAAATACACTTCTGCAACATAAATTCAAGCAGTTTCATAATTATACTCCAAACATAAATTATTGTGGTATCAACTGGTTTGAAGAATGGACACGCACAAATTACCAGACATATCTGAATGTTCTTGCTTGACGACTACTGTTGAAGCAAGGTCGCCTGTCAACGAATACCTTACTAGCTTCCCGATGTTTGACATCAATACAATATAACAGCACGAGTCAAGAAATCAATGTCTAATTGAATATTTCATAAACATTAACATATAGAAAAAAAACATGTCATATAACACCAGACTTTATAAATACACATGAGGACTACTAGTAATATTTAGTGTCAAAAGAGATATGTGTAGTCATATTGTAAACAAACACGGACCCAGTCTATTTTGATGACGACAAATGTAAACAGTGGAGTTGCCTCCCTGGAATAATTATTATGTTTCATACACTTTGTGCAATCTGCTACCTATTGATTACTAGATGAATAATGGTACGTTTGTCTAACCTCCTCACAAGCTGGAAGTAGTGCATACAATGCTTATATCTGTATTATATACTTCCAGTTCCAATAGTCATAATTGATTTGATTGAATTATTGCTTAACGTTGCGGCGGGAATATTTCACCCATAGGCGACGACTACCATATTAAATAATACGATTACTAATTAGATAAGCAAGAAAATTAAAACGGCATGAAAGGCCATGCCAGGGCGCCATGAGTAAAATGTATAACATAGACAAACAATTACAAGGCAATGTATAATTAATTAAAACTTGTCATATAGTTGAATTTCCTTTAAAAAGGATAAAATAAGGTGCCCAGGAACCTGGGTAAATAAATGTTTGAGGTTAGGCGAAGAATAGAACTCGGCACGCTGGTCTGCAAAGTCAACACAGTCAAGCAATATATGCCTGACCGTGAGGTCTTCATCACAACCAACGCACCGAGGTCTATCCTCGCCCTTTAAAATATATGAATGTGTATAAAAAGTATGGCAATCTATTGCAGATCAGCTTCTAGTGACTCTTATGAAACTGAGGCTGACCTACAAAGATTTAGACCTAGCAGACCGATTCAATGTTAGTCCAACTACCATTTCAAATATTTTTCATACATTTGTATATGCACTGCACCAGATGTTGTTTGAAGGAGTTTTGTAGGCTGTTGGCATGCCTTCTCAATTGAAATGCAAAGGGTCAATGCCCAAGTCTTTTGAAGACTTTCAGTCTTGCAGAGTAATCATTGATGCCACTGAAATGACTCAAGGTGTGCCTTCATCAATGAGTATGCAATCCTTATCATACAGTTCCTACAAAAGTCGCCACACTGTTGAGGCATTGGTAGGAGTAGATCCTAATGCAGCAGTAGTATACGTGTCGGATTTGTATCCTGGCTCCACTTCTGATAATGCCATTGTTGAACATTGTGGTATTCTTCAGCAACTTTGTGCAGGTGATCTCATTTTGGCAGACAAAGGTTTTACTTTCCATCAAAAATTAACATCTGGGTTATCATTAAATATACCACCCTTTTTGATCAACAAGTCCCATGTCAGTAAAAAAGAGGCTGAAATGTGTTACAAAATTGCCCGCATTCTATACACGTTGAACGGGCCAATGAAAGAATTAAGAATTTCGAAATTCGCAGGCATATACCTGAACATTATAAAAGTATTGCAAACTAAATTTTCCAAGTGTGTTGTTGCTTGGTCAATCTACAGCAACCTCTCTTGAAGGAAATTGCTGAAAATTACACAATGTAAACATCCTCATTCAACATGGCAATACCAGTAAATCTATTCAGCCAGGTATTTTGATTGAGTCTATTTGTAAAGAATAACAACACACATTCCAGCTTGATCATTAACATTTTATAGTCATACATATTTTGACTATTAATACGTAGCTGTATTGTACTACAATATCAAGTGTTTGCCAATCTGCATCAAGAGAATTCCTCGACTATTGAACTCTGTTCATGTCTGTAAATGTACAATGACACATTCTCATTAGATATAATATAGAGAATATACTAAACGAGTTTCCGTGGTGATACCATAGTTCTTAAACGAATGAATGTTTTATACCAAAGTTTCTTAAAAATGGTATCAAATGGAAGCAAGTTTAGTATTTTATTTCAGTTTTGTTGTTGGTGTTATGGGGTTTAGAGTCGCTTTCTAGAATCTTTCACTAATATCACGACTTGTCAGTTTTGGGCAGGAGGTAACCCGCAACATCCGTAGCGCTGAATATTGCAGTAAATCTGCGAGCACTGGCTGGTATTGACATACCAACGATGATATATGTACGAGACATCTATCATGGACTCCTAGATCTTGAATAATCCATGCCATAGTGTAATAAAGATATGTACCCAATAATGGGTAAATATTTTCTGAAAAAGAACTCTACCATATTGTCAATATTTGTGACCCAAGATTCATCTTTTTCAATTCTAATTATTTCAAAGTCTACAGGTGTCCACACCATAAAGTCCAAGTATTGTGCTCTAAATATGTACATTTGTCCTTGCACTTGGTGCCAATAGTTGTGGCATGGCTTTAGATACAGCTTGTCACCGTCAATACCTGCAATAGAATATGTAATGTTGCTGCTACATCTTTCCATATGTACCGCACATATTATGCATGTCAAGTCTAGAATTCACTATCATAATGTGAGGACATAAAACATGTTAGTTACTGTACAAAAAAATAGTATTGACTACATGTGTACATGTGCAAGAGTAGTTATAATTACTCTAATAATTAGAATAGAAGTAATTAAATATTTAGCCGTTTGAATTAATGTTCATATAATTAGGGACAACCAAACAACAGTATATACAGTAATATAGTTGTAAATGAAATGGTAAATAATTGAAGGATGTAAAAAACATGACAAAGGTTTGTTTGGGTTTTTTTTATTTGGAAACTGCATGTTAATATGTTGCTACATTTGGGAGACATCCCCCTATCTGTAATAAAGCTCACACATACTACATGTAGTCGATTTATAGTACCAAAGACAAATGCACCAACTGGCATACTGGTACAAGTTGTGTCATTACAGATTTCTTGTGCAAAATAAATTCTTTCTCCATTGTTGACATACCCAAACAGAAATCTTTCATATTTTTGGCTGCAGCTTCAACACCCATTTCTTTAGCACTGAAAGGGCATTTATCCTCGAGCAATGTTGGCTGTCCAGTTGTTGCACTTTGTGTATGCATAGGACACTCAACACCCTTTGTCACTACACCATCTACACAAAACCAATATTATATTATTCTTCGTCCGTCTCTTACTGTAAGCATTTTCCTTGAATATATTTCAAATTCATGTGAACAGTTTTCGAAATATTCACCCAGTTGACTTCTGGGCCAGCTGATTTTCAACAGGGCCAGTAGAAATCAAAAGTTACTGCCATATGATAATGATAACACTTAAATTTCGAACACTGGGTAGGTTGCACATGAGGGGTCATCGCTGAGTTGAATAGGTCGGTAGGCAAGTCGCTAACAGAATTTTCAAGGAAAATGCTTACAGTACACCAGAGATGAGACGTCCTCGGAAAATCTGGAACCTCTACAGGTTCGTACAAATTTATTACCCCAGCATGTTGTTTCAAAGTATGACTATCTCCATTCTCCAGGTACAAAACACTGCTTAGTGCTAACAATGAATGGCTGACGTAAGTGAATTGTGACTTCACAAAGGTTACGTCACAAATTTGCTTATATTTCAAAATAAATTTACCTTTCATTAAAAACATGTTAATTTTAGGGCTACTTATTACTTAAATTACATTTGGGGGCAATACATTTATTACATGATATATTTAATAACTTTGTCCCTTGTGAAATAATATTTTCACTTGCTATTTAAAGCTCATGCATACAATTATTACACTCAGAACATAAAGTGGATATTACGCCTTTTATTTTAATAAATTGGCTCACTGATCCTCCGATCCACAATTCTGGATATTTTCTTTTATTTAAATCCCTTTTCCCATCGAGAACATGGACAACAGTGTATTATTTAAGATTATTATTGTTATTATTATTTTTATTTTTTTTTAACCATTATTCCACTATGTCAAATATTAATTCCACACTATATTGCTAAATGTAGGCTGAACAAAAATAATGTGATTAAATCTGTGAACCAACTAATTATAAAAATAAGGCCTTAAAGTTAAATCGATCATTATGTAATATCCTCTATTTGCTGAAATTATTAATTATGAAAGCAATAACACATCTTTGGTAATCGAGGGTAAATATTGAAGTGATAGGTTTGATTTCAGATAATCAAAAGACACCCTAAACTACACAAGATATAATATCACAAAATGAAAAATATTGGAAACTGCAACATGAAACCCAAAGTCCTATAAACCTGTAAAACGGTCTAAACTTCCAAGTTCTTCATACAAAAAGTCCCTGTCAGATTCAGAGAAATCTCCTGGAAATGCTCTGTGTTAGATAAGAATAATAATAATATAGACATTTCTGAATAGTGTTAAAACAACATGACCACTACAAAAGTAAGTAGCGTCATTCTAGTTATAGAAGCTGTGTTGAAGATATGAACACGTTTGCCGTGCTCACGTAATTAGGTATACGTGTGTCCTTAAATGATAATGAATGATAATGAATGATAATGTAATGAATACAAGACGAAGCTGTGACTGTGCGTTCAAGAATGCTTATTATGTGCATGTGCATAAATAATAACATATAATATTAGCAATACAAATATTAACGATTACAATTGATAACATATAAACACTCTTGTGTGCATGTGCCTGATGTGGCTATATAGTTACATGTAGAGACATCCATAATACACACATCACTATTCGCTATTGACGATACATATACTTCATATACCGGTAGATACTTTGTTTCCATTTATAAGTATGGTGATAAAGCACGATAGAGGGGCACTTAATATAATAAAACATATTTTCCCATATCTATCTTCTAATTGTGAAGGATTAGTTCTAATTGACCACCTCAACACTAATAAGCCATAAACAAGGTATGACCATGAAGTACCCGAACATTACTCATTTCAATAGCTTGATTTATGTTTACGATAGAAGCCATTTTCGACTTTAATTTATGTTATAGCTTACGTTGTGATGAATGAATACTACTGTCACAAGAGGCCATTATGGTAACTTTCTCTTGCGCCTTGTTAACGTGTAACTTGTATATATGTAATTTACCACTACTTGATGTTTCGAATGTATTAAATATAATATAAATGTTTATCGTTATTTAGACTAACTTGTAGTCTATGACACTTCTTCCAATACGTCTGCAATATTTTCAAGTTCCTGGAGCCCGTAGACGTTTTGGAACTCCTCACCGTTAAACTAATATAAAGCCAAATGTACATTTGTCCAATAAGGTTACTGGCCCTTAATTAATTGTGTCGAATATATAAATTAATACTTAACGTGTGTGGACAGAGCATGGACTCACCTGTATAGCTGCCTGGTGCTTTCAGTGATGGGTTGTGATGTAAGGTAGCCCAATAGTATTCATCCGGACTCTTAACACCTTTACACCATTCTAGTAAATGTTTTGGTATAGGGTCGTTCAAGATGTAGTCCACGAACGCTCTAGAAAACACACCGTAAGCACTTCCCTTCACCACAGTAATGTTGTGTGGTGGTAATGGGTTCTTCTCGCTGGTTGAGATTAGTTTAATGTTCCCGTTTTTTTCTTTATAAACATGTTTCTGTATAAATCTATCACGAAGCATTCGATTACCAGTTATTCCTTCAATGTCATTAGAACCGTTATAAATTTTCAATATTTTCACAATTTCTAGATTGGTTTTTAAAGGATATTCTTGACTAGGTAAATTAATTACGTACTTCCACTTGGTGTAATTTGATACGAGCAAGTCGTGCATGCAGTTTAAGTCGGCTTGAAGGCGACTGAATCCCGCGTAAACTACTTTCTCAGTTTTTGAAACGATGAACACATTTTGGAAGCAATCTGCCATAGCTTTGGCAGCCATGTGAACACTGGAGTCACTTTTCCTATCGATATGAATACAATAAAGGTTGTGTTGGCGATATATTCCCTTCAGCAAGACATTCAACTGAGCAACGTCTTTGTACGCAATTATAGTATACGCAACCGGAAACTCGCGCTCCTCTTGGGAAATCACGTGATCTGTATACCCATGCTTCAATACAAATGTCCGGCAGTCGCGTGCTTCCGTATATATAGCGTGATCATTGGGCATCCTATACTTCACGGTCCTAGCAACGGCCTCTGCCCATTTTAGGGATTTAGCGTTCCCTTCAAAAATTCCCAAGCAGTCTACTGAGGAGTGGTGATAGTCGTTGAAGCTGTTGTAGCTGGCGGCGTACGACGATGGCGAAGATGGGGTAATAGTGTGAGCAAATGGATCGATAAATTTGGTCGCTCCGGGTCGACTTCCTTGACTAGTCCGTCGAACCTCCTCCAGTTCTATGGTGATGTTAACCAATCTGATCGAAGTATAGCAGACTGCCCCAATCAAGAATATTAACACTATAGTCTTCGTTGGCTGACGAGCCATTGCCGTGCTGCAATGAAACAAAACGGTATCATGACATTTCCAAATTATTATCGAATCTGGTGGAGAAATACGCCACGAGACGAAGATGGCGGAGAGAGATTGGTACGAGGTACAGACACATACTGGTGTACAGAGACAGAGACAGATACAGAGACGACAGAGAAACGGAAGAGGGAGACAGTTATAGCGATGGAGAGAGAGCGAGAGAGAGAGCGAGAGAGAGAGAGAGAGAGAGAGAGAGAGAGAGAGCGAGAAAGAGAGAGAGAGAGAGAGAGAGAGAGAGAGAGAGCGAGAGAGAGAGAGAGAGAGAGAGAGAGAGAGAGCGAGAGAGAGAGAGAGAGAGAGAGAGAGAGAGAGAGAGAGAGAG
>JAUTBQ010155696.1:896-13338 GCA_032361185.1 Lepetodrilus ovalis | reverse complement strand
AAGAAGCACTCAAAGCCGTCTCCCAAGAAATGGGACACTTTCGTCCAGGCATCACCGAAGTGTACCTACGCTAAAAACGTAAAAAACAATTAATCAAAATCACTGTAAGACGAAGAAGAATCGCTCAATGAAGATGAACGACCATCATAATCACTACTCGATGAACTGGAGCGATCACTGGAATCATCATCCATCCAAAGTGGCATTGTCACCAATGCCAAATCCGTAGCACCATCCTTCTCAAATTGTTCACGCTGCTTTCGACGTTCCCGACATCTTTTTAGCCTAGATTTTTCTTCAGGCCAGTCTGCCCAAACAATGAGCATACCCATAAAAATCATCAGCAATAAAGGCGATAATTGAATCCAAATATCAACACTTGGCATATCCATAATAAATCCTCATTCAGCATAAACTTAATATTTATTATATCCTATAAGACCACTCCCCTAACCTTGAACAAAAACTACCGCGCTCTCGCTTGGTAGCTCTAAAAAAGAAATGAATCAAAAATACGATTAATCCCTTTTTTAGAGCAAGGCTCAAATTTGCGATATAAGCCTTTTTTGGGGTTGTAAGGGGTATCCCCTTACGCTAAACAGACTTCTACAGAATTACGATGAATCTAGGGTGTTTATCGTTAAAAATAAACAGCAATCAAAAAACCACCTTCTTCTTGCTAAACCTATCGAGCGTAGCGAGTACTACGATAGTCAATTTAGTTTGATGCTTATTCCGCGCATAGCGGAACGGTTCTTCACACTAAGACGTTTTTGTTTTTTAAAAAGCATGAGCGTAGCGAATTCATTTAAATGGTTGGCATGGGGAAAGATAAATTAAAAAAGAGCTACAGAATTTGTTGGCGAGCATTTCTAAAATGGAAATTTGTTTTTATCTTTTTAAACTAGAAAAGGTATCTAAAACCACGAATCTATGAGTTATCCACAGAGTAGCTTGTGTTAATAAGTGTTAAAGATGTGTTAAAAGAGTGTTACGGTGATTAAAATTGATTTAAGTGATTGAAATAAAAAACAATAATATTATGTACTGTGTGTGAAACGTCGAAAGACTGTGTGTGAAACGTCGAAAGACTGTGTGTGAAACGTCGAAAGACTGTGTGTGAAACGTCGAAAGATTGACTTCTGTGTGTGAAACATCGATAGTGTGTGTGAAACGTCGAATTGATACTATTTTATATATGGCTACAACCCCTCTTTTACGAAATCATAGTAAGCAAATAGATTTGTTTGTGTGTGACATATTTGATGCCGTTCCTAAAGGTGATATGGCTTCAATGGAACACCCTATTTTCACTTTATCCACAAAACCTGACTTAACGCAAAGACGCTATGAGCATAATGGAAACTTCATTGTGGTAAATCCTAGCCACTACGGATTGGCTACCGTGCATGACAGAGATATATTAATCTACTGTATTTCACAAGTAGTTAATGCTTTAAACAATGGTCTAGAAATATCCAAGACGTTGAGGTTCAAAGCATATGACCTGCTAAAAGCAACTAATAGGCCTACCAATGGTTCAGGCTACAAGAATTTAAAAACTGCCTTAAATAGGCTTCAATCCACACAAATAGAAACTAATATAAAAACTGGTGAAGTCGAAGAGTTAAATATTTTTAGTTTAATAGATAAAGCGAAAATAATAAGAAAGACTAGAGATGGTCGGATGCTTGATATTGAATTAACACTTTCCGATTGGGTTTTTAACGCTATAGAGAAGAAAGAAGTATTAACCTACCATAGAGACTATTTCAGACTTCGCAAGCCTTTAGAAAGGCGCTTGTATGAAATAGCCAGAAAACATTGTGGAAGAAAAAAAGAATGGTCTATTAAGCTTCCTCTGCTTTATAAAAAAACTGGCTCTAAGTCTAGTGACAGAGAGTTTAAAAGGTTACTTAAAAATATTGTTGAACAAAATAATAAGCATCAACATTTTCCAGACTATTTTCTTTCATACAGTGATGAAACTAATTTAATTATTTTTAGAAATAGAGATACCTGGTGGAAAGATAAACCAAACGACCCTGAAAGAAGTCTCCCTGCCCTTGATACCAAAATCTACGACAAAGCTAAAAAAATAGCCCCACAGTTCGACATATACGGCCTAGAGCAAGAGTTCAGGGAATGGTGGGCTAACGCTAGCAAACCCTCTCCTAATGATTTAGAGAAGGCCTTTCTGGGATTCTGTAAAAGAAGAGCATTAAAAGATAAGCAACAAAAATTATTATAAATAGATAAAAAGCTAGAAATGTAGCTTTTTATCTATTTTGAAAATATTTGCCAGCGTGTTGATAAGAGCATATAATCAAAATGTACTAATATTTAAGCAATCTAATACAATGGCTACTCTAAACATTTCACTCCCCGATTCACTAAAAACATTTGCACAAAACCAGACTGAAACATCGGACTATAGTAATCCTAGCGATTATGTGCGCTCTCTTATACGAGAAGATAAAGAGAAAAAAGAAGCTCAACAACGAGTAGAAGCTCTACTCCTAGAAGGATTAGAATCTGGTGATCCGCTCCCAGTTACTCCAAAATACTGGAAAACATTGAAGGAAGAACTAACCAAAGAACTTAATAATTAGAATGCTTCCAGTTATAACTAGCCCAAAGGCTCGAAAAGATATTAAGTCTTTTTTTCACCACATAGCTAAAGATAATCCCGTAATCGCTTATCGTCTATTAGAAAGAATGGAAGACACAAATGAATTAATTTCTAGCTCCCCAAAGCTTGCTCCAGTATTTGAAACTAGCAATCCAAAATTAGAAGGTATGCGCTGGTTTCCAGTTAAAGATTTTCCTAAGCACTTAATCTTTTATATCGAATCAGAAACACAAATATTCATTGTACGAGTACTACACAAAGCACAGAATATTTCTAAAATACTCAACTAAAAAGATAAATAGCTAGAAATATAGCTATTTATCTTTTTATCTTTTTCTTATACAATAAAAATATGGGATATATCGTAGCATTTTTAAGTCAGAAAGGAGGGGTAGGGAAAAGCACCCTAGCTCGTGCATTAGCTTGTGAAGCTTCAAAAGGCGGGTTATCTGTAAAAGTGGCAGACTTAGATACACAGCAAGGAACAATTAGTAACTGGCACAGACAAAGAGAAGCTAATGGGTATAATCGTATTGGTTCTGTAGAAACCTTTGGGAAAGCCAAAGATGCACTCAAGACTGCTGATTCTTTTGATATGTTAATACTCGATGGTGCACCTCGTGCCAGTAGCGCTACTTCTGAAATTGCAAAAGTAGCAGATTTAATAGTTTTACCCACAGGAGCTAGTCGTGATGATCTTATTCCCACAGTACTACTCGCTCATGAACTCACTAAAAAAGGAATACCCTCAAAGCAGTTTGCTATTGCTCTTGTTAGGGTGACTACAGAGTCAGAAATTAGAGATGCACAAGAATATATACAGATATCTGGTTATCACTTACTAAGTGGTTTTTTACCAGAAAAGCCATCATATAGACAAGCTCAAAATGATGGTTTATCCGTAACGGAAACTAGATACGCCACTATTAATGAGAAAGCACTTGAACTCGTTCAGTCAATTATAAATACCCTTACTAATGACTAAAATAGACACCTCAAAATTAAAGAAAAAAGTACCTGCCAAGAAAAACCGTTTTGGTGTACCTCCTATAATAGAAGAAGCAGGGGAGAACCTAGAAGCTCCTGAAACGGCACCTAAAGCAGATAAAACTAAAAAGAAAGCTAGATATAAAACAGGGCGAACGGCTCAATTTGCAACTAGAGTATCTCCTGCTTTTTTGAAGGAATTTAAAAAACAGGCTTTTAATGATGATCTGAAAATTGTGGAATTATTAGAAGCTTCTTTTAAGGCCTATAAAGAACAAAAAGATAAAAAGCTAGATTTCTAGCTTTTTATCTTTTTTAAATCGAAACTCTTGGATATATCCACACTTGGATGGAAGCCATTCCTGGCGGCATAGGAGCGTGGTAATTACACCATTTCGTTTATACTACCTACATTGGCAACTATACTAATTAAATTATATTTGTCAAAGCATGGCGGGTATGAAGCATATCCAGAATGTGTCTAAAATAAATTAGGTATTAACAATGACAAAAAATACCGTGGTACACACACTAATAAAAGAAGAAGCTGCTGTTGTATTAGCCAGCATGGGTTTAACCGTGTCTGATGCTTTCCGACTGATGCTAACGCGTGTTGCTAAAGAAAAAACCTTACCATTTGAGCCATTGATTCCTAATGCAGAAACAATCCAGGCAATGAAAGAAACCAGAGAAGGTAAAAACCTCAAAGAATTTGATTCTATTGATAATCTTATGGCCGATTTGAATGCTTAGAATAACAAGAGCATTCAATTTAAACGAGGTCTTGCCTTAATTTACCATATATAGAAGATATTCTAGAGTAGGGCGGTTAACCTTCTCTCACAGCCGCATGCGCTTTCTTCAGCACCGCAGAGCTATCAGGTCGCCTCAAAGTCTTCAGCGAAGGATCATAGTCAGATCCTTCGGCCTCAAAGCGAGGCAAGCCCAGTTCCATAATAATGTACTTAGCCAGGGAATCCAACTTACGCCAGGAACGGACCTTTCCCGACTTAGACCGTAGTGTCTTTTCAATCCGTCCATAACGCACCATCAAAAACCAGCAGTCACCATCCGCAATGGCCGTAGCGGATCGAACCGATCCAGAGGCGACTAATTCAAGGAGTAGGGCATGGCTAACGGTTTCAGACATGGTATTGGGCTTCCAAAAGTCACTTGTCGGATGACGACTTAGTAACTATATCGGAAGTGGGCAGTTATTAACACTCCCCACCATTTAACATAACACCACTTATAAGCATAAAAAACTAATTTTCATTTCCATAGTAATTATTGCCACGCAATACTAATTGAATCAATTGTTTATACTTACGTCCTCATTTTACCTCCAGCTTCATTCATTATTTTTATATTGATATTCAGCTTTTTTACTGTATTTTAATAAGCTACATAAATAAAACTCATGGATGATTGTAATAATGACTGCCAGTATTCGCGTTTACCTTCTTTTTATTTTCTCACTACTCTTTGTTTTTTCAGGATCTGCTTTTGCTGATTCAGATGATCACCACCATGGTGATAAGCATCATTCAAAACGCTATTTTTTAGCCCCTGATATTAATACCAGTGATACAGTCGTTAATGGTGTCGATGTAGCTACAGGCAGATTAAATCGCTCTGATATAGATTTATCCTCCGCCACATTAAGTTTAAGCCGTGTTTACGATGGATCAAACTGGAACCATCAATACACGAGTCGTTTATGGGTTGATGGCTTATCGTACAATGACTGGCAGGGTACGAAGAGTAAGCAATACAAAAAGAAAAAGAAAGCCTGTACCAAAGGTTGGAAAAACATAAAAGCAACTGTTTTTAACGGAAAATTATCCAATGCAAAAGCAAAATACAAAAAAGGCTTTTGTCAGATTAGGCTTAATGGCAAGACAAAAGCGACATTAGCAATTCATCGTTCAGGTAAAAAGATAAAGAAATCTGTTGTGCTAACACGTCCAGATGGCACTAGCATGACATTTGCTAAAAAGCACCACCAATGGAAACCGCTATCAGGTATCCCTTTTACACTTAGTAAATCAGGTAAAAACTGGAAAGTATCTACACCAAGCGACAGTGTTGAAGTTTATGACCGCTGGGGTAGCCTAATTAAAGTTACGACCTCAAATGGACAAAGCACACGTTTACGTTATAGCCACGCAGGCAAATTAAAGAAAGTAACAGGACCATTTGGCAGAACATTACGCTTTACTTACAACGGATGGAAAGTTTCTAGTGTTACAGGCTCACAGGGTACAGTTAGTTATACCTATGATAACGGTCAATTAAGCAGTGTTACAAAAGTGGATGGCTCAACCATGGAGTATCAATACGACAACGGTAAACTGAGAGCAGTGGTTGATGCGCTGGGTCAAACAGTTGCGACGTATACTTACGATAGCCAAGGTAAAGTTGCTACTGCGGAAGGTAAAAATGGCACACGTAAAACTAGCTTTAATTATACAAGCTCTGTTTCACAAGTAACCAATATTGCTAATAACACTACAGATAACTACAAGTTCAGAGTAATCAAAAGCACAATAAAGTTGATTAAAACTACCTATACGGATGGTAGTGGAGTACACAAAGCTATGATAATAATGGCTATCCACGACAGTCAGTTGCCATCAATGGAACAAAAACACGCACATATTATAACGAACGAGGCTTATTAGAAAAACGTGTGGCATCAGTAGGTCTACCTAGCCAAAAAATAACCTTAACGCATTGGCATAAACAATTTAGAAAGCCTATTTTACAAGTCGAAGGTCGCATCAACACGGGTAATAGAGCCACAAAATCAGTTTACAATAAAAAAGGTTTGTTAGTTAAACGTATCCAAGGAATCATCAAAACTCAGCAATACCAACAGGGGCATCATGCCTATGATGACGATGATCACCACGGACATCATCATAAACTACACATTGCGTTAAAATATAAACGCATTACAAAATATCGTTATAACAGCAAAGCCCAGCTTACAAAAACCATTGCTCCTAATGGCGCAATCACACTCACTAGTTACGACAGTGATGGCAATCGTACCAGCGGAGCTAATGCGCTAGGGCAAGAGAACAAGACCTTATCGTTTGATGTTACAGGCAAACCCTTAGTATTAGAAGATGTAAACGGTATCCAAACCACCAATATTTATGATGTTGCAGGTCGTTTAAGCAACACCAGTTCAAATGGTAGGAATACGAGCTATGAATATGATGTTGCAGGTCGTCAAACTAAAGTCACGTATGCAGATGGAAGCACGACGACAAATGAATATGACACTTCAGGCAACTTAACTAAAACCATCGACCAAGACGGTAATGTGAGTGAAAGTAGTTTTGATAGTAATCACAATCAAACCAGCACACAGGTTAAAGATAATCAAGGCAGTGTGATTCTAAGTTCAACATCAAGCTACAATGATAAAAACCAACTGACTCAAAGCACTAATGCCCAAGGCAATACTACAAGCTACCAATACGATGCCTCTGGCAATCAAACTAAAGTCACTGATGCAAACGGCAATGCTTCACAAAATACATTTGATGCTAATAACCGCCTCGTCAAAACTACCGATGCACTCGGTGGTGAAACAAGCTATGTCTATGACAATGAAGGCAACCGCACCAGCGTAACCACACCCAATGGCGCAACCACCACCTTTGAGTACGATAGCTTTAATCAATTAACCAAAGAAACTAGCCCAGACCGAGGCACAACCACCTATCAATACGATGGTTCGGGCAATCAAATCGGCATCACCGATGCGAATGGTAATATCAAAAATATCAGCTACGACATACTTAACCGTAAAACAGGCGAGAGCTGGACAGGCGCGCCTGATTTAACCATCGCTTATAATTACGATAACTGTGCAAACGGTGTCGGTAAACTTTGTGGCATCGTCGATAAAAGCGGTAGCACCAGCTTTGCGTTTGATCCAAAAGGGCAAATCACACAAAAGATACAAAATATTGGTGGTGTTGACCTTACAAAATCCTACACTTACAACAACGAAGGGAAGCTCACTAGTGAGACTTATCCTTCAGGCGCGCAAATTAATTATGGCTACAATGTTGACAAAATCGACAGTATTAGCATAAACGGTAATCCTTATATGACAGATATTACCTACAACGCCGCTAATCAACTTATTAGTTGGAACTGGGCAGATGGCACAGCGTATACCAAAACCTACGATGCAAACAGCAGATTAGCGACATTTCCATTAGGTAACGAAACCCGCACGCTAAACTACGATTCTAATGGCAATATCACAGGCTGGACAGATACAGGCACAGCAGAAGTGAAAAACTTCACCTACGATGCACTCAATCGTCTAACGGCTTATTCAAAAGAAGAAAACAGCAATCCACTGCAAAACCAAATGTTTAGTTACGATGCCAATGGTAATCGTTTAGGATTAATAGACGACAACGTACAAACGGTTTACAGCATCTTGGCTAACACAAATCGCCTAGACAACTCCCTGAGCGGAGTTGAAGTGACGGCATATCAGTACGATGACAACGGTAATATCACAGATGATGGCGAGTATACTTACAGTTATGACAGCAGAAATCGTTTAACAGGGGTTGATGGTACAAGCAGTTATCTCTTCAATGCAAATAATATGCGCGTTAAGAAAACCACACCCGCAGGCACAGTGCTTTATGGTTGGGATAATGATCGGATTTATGCAGAATATGATCAAAGTGGTATAGCGCTTCAAGAGACAGTTTATTTTGGAAGTACACCAGTTGCGTTGCTTAAAAATGGTAATACCTACCGAGTCTTTGCTGATCAAATTGATACACCGAGAGTTGTAAGCGATAGCACAAATACCACACTTTGGGCTTGGGATAGTAAGCCGTTTGGTGAAACTGCGCCTAGTGAAGATGTGGATGGTGATGGTACGGATTTAAACTATAATCTTAGATTATCTGGACAGTATTATGATGCAGAGACAGGGAAGTATTATAATTTTAATAGAGATTATAACCCTGTAACTGGTAGGTATGTTCAGAGTGATCCTATTGGGTTAGGTGGAGGAATTAATAGTTATGCTTATACAGCTGCAAATCCAATGAATCTACAAGATGTATCAGGACTAGCCCCAGTATTTATTACTGACCTAAATAGAGAACTTGATGTATCAATTGATGTACATGGACCTAGTGATGTTTCATTTGCAAATGTGTTAATAAATCGTTTCAAAAATCTTAAATTTACTGTTTATATCTATAGTAAGCATGCGCTTACGTTGGCTGATAAATTTCCAAATGCAGAAAAAATTGGTTTTCACATAGATCCTATAAACGACAATACTAAGGGGAATTCCTTGACAGAACAAATAAACGATTTTTATGCAATAGTACCTGGACCTTCTCCAGTTTCGATTCATGGTCAGGGGAAAGATCAAAAGGTACTCAATATTATGGGGTATTTAAGTAGTAAAGCTACACTTGTAAGAGCAGCAAGTAATGTCACTATTAGTCCTCTCCTGCAACCTACGTTTGCTGGCAGAGCCACTTACAACACTACATTTAAAGACAGTCGCTATGTGAAAATAAAACATTATTTCGTCCATTCGAATGAATCAAAGCCAGGTTCTATACAATTTACAACGTTAAATCTATCAAATTGGCATGCAGGGCAATAAATATTGTGAACTTTGAAAGAACTATAAGTGTGAATATACCTATCACACTTATAGTGTGCTTGTGCTTATCTGTATCATCTTGTACGAATAAAGTTAATGTAACGAATGTTCAAGCATTGAAAAGTTCACTGCCAATATTAGGGAAAAATAAAAATTTATTGTTAGATGAGTGGGTTAAGAACTCTTTACCTAAATGCGGCTTCCTCTTCAAGGAAAGTAATAAAGTTACTTCAAAGTCGATACTTAAGTGTATGGATGGGTTTTATCTCCCAGAAAACTCAAATTATTTACAAACTAAATCTTTCTTAGATCTATACTTGGGGGAGAAATTGCAAATTTATTTGCTTAAACTTTCATCACAAGATCTGACTAGTATTTTAAAACATGTTATTTATTCTGATTATTATGATAACCCTAAGTTTTTAAAAGCTCTAATCGATAAGGGCGCGCAGACAAGGGATATTTTATTGCAAGAAATTGGTGTCCAATCAAATAACTCTTGCAAAGTGTCAGCACTCATCATAAAGAATAATATTTCTTTATATAAAAATAAAAAAACCTTAAATGAGCCAGTAATATATCTGGTTAATAAATACCCTGAACATTCCAAACACCCAGGGTACAGAAGGTATCGTAAAAATGTTTTATTCTATTTTACGTATAACCATGCTGATAGCACTCCTTGTTCCGATGTTGTGGAATTTTTGTTAAAGAAAAACCCTGAATTAAGAGATAGTCATTCAGACTTTTACTATCATTCTACTCCTTTACACAGTTATATGGATGGTTTTGGTAGTGGGAGTGATATAAAAGTGGCTACTAGGATAGGTAAAAAATTAATAAGTCCAAAAAATATAAATCTACAGGATAAGAGAGGGAAGACACCTTTACATATATTGTTAAATAACATACGTTTTTCTTCAGCCCCAGCTTATTTGAAATATATTAAAATGTCTCAAATACTACTTAAATCGGGTGCTGATGTAGACATAAAAAATAACGATGGCATCACTGCAAGAGAGTTAATATTGAAACACCCTAAATTAAAAGTTTTGTTATAAGCACTCTATCTCTTTCCAATATAAGTAGCCGTCGTATCCAAGCGCCCTTCCCCGTGCCCCAGCTCCTGATTAACAACACCCGCAGCATAATCCCATTTCTCTTGTTCGCCTGAAGAGAGATCCTTATAAGGTGTTCCACCCGCAATCGGACAAACCAACCCTGACAACTGCTCAAAACGTTGATGCGCCCAATGATGGCGCAAGCCATGCCCTTTAATATCAACCTCCCTACTTCTCTCCTGCACCTCATTACGATAACTACTAAACTTCTTATCATTCGGAATCATCGAGTATTTACCATAGTGATTAAGCCCCTTCCCCTCCTGGAACACCCTAACCTGGACTAGCGGGGGCATTTGAACAGAAACTTACGGTTTCGATGATCAAATTAGGTTCATAACCGTAATTTTCTGTAAGAAAATCACCTGCCAGCATTCTTAAAAACCTTCGTTATTAAGAATTTTCTTATTTGAGAAAGAAAGCCCAACTTTGTTGGGTTTATCATTATCACAAACCTATCTTAGAACTAAACTACCGACTAGGTACAGTAGCATGAGTTTTGAGAAGCTTTTTATAATAAACTTAATTTCTTGAATATATTAATGTATACTACTAAGTAGTATTAAATACTACTGTTGCAATATTAGTGAGGTTCAATATGGGAATGATTAAAAAAAGTATCTCTGTCACAGAGAAACAAGAAAAGTGGGTAAAAGCTCAAATTGCTAGTGGTAACTTTGGCAATGATAGCGAGGTATTTAGAGATTTGATTCGTGAACGACAAACCAAGGAGCAAGAAACATCCACAGAAATTAAAGCTATCCGAAAAGCTTTAATTGAAGGTGAGAAAAGCGGGTTTAGTAATAAATCCGTTGATGAAATATGGCAAGAAGCCCAACAACAGTACCGCTCTCATGCCTAATTATGAGCTATCAAAAAAGGCAGAGTTAGACCTTTTAGAGATTGCAATATATGGCTATAGAGAGTTTGGTTTTGTTCAGTCTGAAAAATATCGTGATAAGCTAAAAAAGAAACTTGTGATTTTAGGAGATAATCCTTTGCGTTATCCAACTGTTGAACATATCCGAGTTGGCTATAGGCGTTCTGTTTGCGGGGTTCACTCAATCTATTATAAGGTTTCAGATGATGGTACCCCAAAGATAATGAGAATATTAAGAGGTCAAAACACGGATGATATTTAATAGAATGCAGCTATGTGGTCAACTTGTTATTGAAACCGTAAGTTTCTGTTCAAATGCCCCCGCTAGTCCTAATTACGCGATTTAAACCATTTTTGGGGTTGTAAGGGGTTTCCCCTTACGCAAAACAAACTACTCGCGCCCTGGATCGAACCCTGTACGATTTTGGCTAGGGTTTCACTCAGACAGTCCCGCAACTTTCCGCTTTGCAAAACCTATCGAGCGTAGCGAGTTCTTCAGCCTTAAATCTGGGTTGTTGGTTTTCCGCGCATAGCGGAACGATACTTAAACCTAAGGCGTTTTTGAAAAGCATGAGCGTAGCGAATCCATCATTTGGGCTTGGGCTGGATTGGAGAGCTTGTATTCCATTCGATAGTGTTTTGCTTGCTGGCTCACATCCTTAAAAAGGAAAGCAGTTTTCAGTTTTCGATAGTAAAAAATCAGAGTTATCCACAAGGGTACGCAACATATATTACATATATTACATATAGGGCTTGGGTTTACCCTTTAAAATCAATTTCTTATACTTTTTAAAAAGACAAATTGACGGCTTAAAAAGACAAATTGACGGCTTAAAAAGACAAATTGACGGCTTAAAGGTTTTCATAGTATGAAGTCTTTTTGTGCTTTAAAAAGACAGTTTGATGGTTATAGAGACTTTGTGTTATGGTGTCTTTTATTGTGTAAAAAGACAGTCTGATGGTAACTATGAGCAGAGACATTTTAAACAATTGGGTATCTAGAAGTAACCTGGCCGTACGCTTTTCCCAGAAGTTTTCGTTAAATGAAAAACGGATACTATCCATTGGATTAGCTAAGTTTGATAGCCGTAAAAAAATACGCCACATTGACGATGAAGATAGAACTTTTAAAGTAACGGTTAAAGACT
>JAUTBQ010155685.1:0-13339 GCA_032361185.1 Lepetodrilus ovalis | reverse complement strand
CGGAAAATATCAACTTTGAAGGAACTCGTGTCGTAAAATCAATATGTCACACTAGCTCGTGTATTAATCTCTATGTATGTCCACTCTAGTGGGCACTCAAAATAGACATAACAACATTACTGTATTAGTCTTGTTCTATTCAATGTGCGAGATTCCTGATTTCCTGAAGTAAAATGCTATTATGTTATAGTATACTGTATACAAGTATTTGGTGCTCAAAGTGCATTTTTATGGGGGGCTCATGGTTTCATTGATTATTATACTGCATTTTTATGATGAATACAATAATTAACATCTTTCTAGGATGCCTTTCACGTACATGTTTGTCTATATCAAGTGTTATGACTCAACCATAATAAAATATATACAGTGTCCCCTCAATATAACACGGTTCAATACACAGCAGATTCGGATACAAAGCGGGGGTCAGATGTGGATCCCATTTTTATTTTTGTTATTTACCTGTACTATTGTATAAGGTGGGTACTATAAGCTGGGGGTATGTTATGGACCCCCAATTCAGCGTTATATCGAGTAGACACTGTATATGTTTATTACACAAAATTCTCCAATTCTAAGGGTGAGCGCAACCCGGGTGAGCCCCCGCCGCTGACTATGAATTAATTAATTAGTACGTTACGTCGCAACTGAAATATTTCGCCCAAATGCAATGATACATACGGTAATACAGTCAGACCCTGTCATAACAGTCTCCTTTGTACCAGTTTCTCCTCTTACCAGTAGGACTGCATATCGTTTAGATTTTTACAATACCAATACTGGTTAACAATACTGATGCTTTACGATTCCGATACCTAGTAAGGTGTTGCAAGTACTCTAATTCAACAAGTGAATAGAATAATGAGATTCACGACATCATTGAACAAGTAAATGTGTTATTTGCACAATTGGTAATGAAATGGAGTTTATCACCAAAAAACTGGCTCCAGTAGCTATCACTTGATCTTCTACCGTGCCTTCTAGTAATAGCTGGTGTAGAAGCCAGTATTGGGCGATACATTGATAATCTCTGATTTGTTACTTTTACAACTCGTGTTGATATACATGTATTTAGTATCAAAAGACACTCCAGGGAGATTGGCGAACAACCATTGTGATAATTATGATATTTTACACTTGAGATTCAAAACCACAACTTGTCATAGTAATAAACATGAAGTGAGATCAAACATTAATGGACGGACTAGCTAATTAATGCATAAAATGATATATATGCGTGGTTCATTTGGACAGATTTGGAGTCATAAATGCAAAGGATATTTAATTAGCATACGTATTGTGGCTTTTGTATCTCAAGAAATCTCTTCCCTGCTTCTTCATTCATTAATTCAATAAATTAAGAATAAAACATGATAACAATTTGGAATACAACACATTCATGTAATAATACATTTGTCACATAGGTCACATGACTGTCAGTGTATTTGTCTAAGGCCACTATGTACAGTGTTAAAGGAAGAATAAAAGTTAGCAATATTGATGCTTGTAAACTTTGGTTCATGATTCATCAACTTCCACCTTGCACACACTGAGAAAATCATCCATACCATCTTCAACTGTCACATCTGCTGTTGATGGCTTTTTTTTCAAATACTCTTCCATATTTTTCAATAAGGACTTTGATTTTTTCTTGGCAAATGTTTCAACCTCTGGAATACCAAAAAAAAAGGAGAATGTTTTAAATAAGTATTGTAATGCTATCAATTGTAATTGAGCATGATTTCATCCTCAATTTGAAGTTTTATTCACAAATCCTCGTACAAAATTTGAGCTTGAAGATGAAATTGTACTCAAAAGGTTTCATAATTTCTGGGCCAGATATACCTTTAATGACATATCCTGAGTCTGAGATTGTCTTCCCTCGTCTCCAGATCTGGTACAGGTGTAAAAACGCTCCCACGTAGAAGTCGTTAACCACCTGGATCACCTGTCTGCGCCTGTTGCATTCCCTGCAACGCACAAAGTAGGAATTAATGAATATGTGATCATCTTCCGGTACTGCAAATATAATGAACTTGCCAAATGTATGGCATATCTCAACTGTTGTACCTTGCTGTCATTCTCAACAATTGCCTTCTACATAATTTTATTACAACAGTGTCAGTAGTTGCCTTAGTGTGGTTTGAAATGTGGTGACACCCACATTTTCGTAGAGCATTTTGGTGTATACTTTCCAGAATTAACTCATTTTGTTTTCTTTATTTTTTTTGGGTTTAGAGCTGCTTTCAAGGTTCTTTCACTTATATCACAGCCTGTCAATTTAGGGTAGATGTAAACCAGCAACATCTGTAGTGCTGACTGTTGCAGTAAATCTGTGGATACTGGTTGGTACTGAAGGACAATGGTAATGTGTTTTTCTACTAAAAAGTTCTGCTAGTCACAATATCAATACAATTTGATAAAAAAAAAATTAATATTGAGAATATACACAACTAGCTAATGACTCACTTGTTCATAACATCCTCTCTCAGAGCTTGAATGCATATCCGAGACAGGTTGATGCCCATTACACAGAAGGGGAAATTCTGAGAAGCCAATGATAACATGGTGATCGTTCAATCAATAACATATCTATAAAATTAAGAAAAAGATGAATGTTTGAAAGTTATTCTAAACATTTACAATTATTATTTTGACCACATTCTCTCCAATGAATACCAATACATGGACAATGGCAAATCCTAAAAAAATAACATTGCTGCCTTGCTGTGATTGGTCATTATTTATGGTCATGTGACTCTTACTTGTGTTGGATGGAGAGATAGTTTGTAGACATCTCGACCAAGTTGAGCTGTAGCTGGGTTCCTGAGAAAGTGGAGGAGCTGTACCAGACCGAGCATGCCTACACCACGCACATCAGTTCCTGGGTCACGACCTGTGTGGCAATCAAGCTAGAACTGGGGTGCGTTCAGGACGCACTACTTTTCTCTACGAAGTACTACAAAGTGATGCAATAGCCAACACATGTAGTACTACGTAGTGCTACTTTTTACTTCAGCTTTTGAGACCATGGTGTTTTGTAGGAAATAGTAGGAAAACCTAAAACATGAAGTGAATGGACTGCATGCATGTGCAAACCAATTTCCTGCTATTTTAAGCCAGACACTACTTTTAGAAAAGTAGCATAGAGAAATGTAGAGAAAAGTAGCATGTCCTGAATGCACCCCTGATTATCTTGTCCCATGCTAAACTAATGGGCATCATAGGCTTCCATTAGCCGAAAGGTCAACATACGTAGTGGATAAAATCCATGAATATCCCAAGCCTGAGATTGTCTCATTTTTAAGTACGGTAGGTGTATTGTTTTAATTTCCCAGAGTTTCCCCAAGTTCTGGTTATAACCTAACACGAGTAGTAGGCATTGGGATGAATAAACTCCAGAGAAAATCTTAATACAGCATTAATCATGTTAATACTGACGAGAGTATAAATTTCTGTTCAATTCAGAGATGAACCATGTTGTTCAGCCCTCCATGTATGATAGATTGTGATACAACATTAGGGTATGAAAACATAACAACAGCCACCCACATGTCATCATGTAGGTTATCACCAGAATCACTAAACCAGATGTCTAAAAATTGAACTTGACTATCTTCTTAGGCACCCAATCAATATATGGTATGTACAAACTATGGATTATTACTTTTAAGGCATACAATTACGGTTTGTTGATATTTATTTTAATATTTACTTTTTTATCTTGTGATAAAAAATTATGGAGAAAAAAATTAAACAATTAACCAGTAGGATAATATGCTCAATTTACTTGTGTAAACAAATCAAATGTACATGCTTTCAGGTAAAATACGCTTGACCATGAAATATATCAGCAAATTGAATGCACATAACTTGTGAAATTACCAAATATATTTATAAGTGGCATAGTTATGTGTAATCAATTAGTATGATTATTTTGATGAAAAGGTGAAGACTGTTGAAGTATAGTAGCAATATTGAGATCAAAATCGACAAATAAATACACTATGTGCAAAGAGATTGTAATCATTGTGTGTGACCTTGAAAGCCAATTTCCTCCCAATGGCTGCCGTATCGCTGGCAGTCAAAGCGTGACCCTGTTAGAATGCGGTAAATCGACTGGAGAATCTGAACGTGAATCTTGTTGTCATTATCCAGCTGAGCTGTAACATAGTAAGTAATGGCCATTAGCAATAGCAAAAGAAAGAACAGGGTCCTATAGCACAAAGCTCTTGTAGGCTACAACTATTGTAAAGTCAACACTTTCTATTGTGGCGGGAACCCAGTTACAATTATTGTAGCACTACAAGAGCTTCGTGCAACAGGCTCCTAAACATGTCATATTAGAATATTTGTAATTGATACTTGCCAGATGAAAGGAAAATAGAAATATTCTATACAAATTTACAGAATAATGTGATAATATGACAATTAAAGTTATATGCAATTAAAAAGATATTAATAGACTGAATTGAATTAATTCGTTCTTGCCATCTAATGATAACACTTACATCCAGCAATGCAGAATATCAACTCCCGCTCAGATAACAAAGTTTGGTGCATTTTGGGTGGACCAAACAGAAAGTGTGATAGGGCAGAGAATCCATGCCTTTCGATGGATGAATGAATTTTGGGCTGTCGATAAAAAAGTTTCAATGTGCTTTGAATAAACTTTTATTTCCAACAAGAAAACATTAGCCATAACAGTGTCAACATGATCAATGATTGGCCTAAAATGTACTCTAGATTACATGGGAATTGCAGTAATGCATTTGTAGTCAGATGCGTATTGTCATCATTGGGAAATAGATGTACATGTATTACTATTAGATGAAAAGTAATTCTATTGCAGTTGAAATAATGACTACTGTCCATGATGCTTGGATTAGCAAATTTAATGGATTGAAAACTACTTATTAGATACAGTACACCTCAATCTGGGTCAAACGTGGGTTTTTCATTATTTTCATTTAACTCAATATTTTATGTCTTACTAAACATTTACAATATTCAATGAACAAACTTACGTCAATATTTTACAATTCACTGTACATTTGTAACATCAATGTACACTGTATATTAAATATCCACCAGAATAAAAATCTGGCGGTTCAACAATCATGACAAAAGTCTGCCTACCTTGACTGCCGCCATATCGGCTTGTTGAAAATGTTCCATCGCATCCTGGAATTTAAGCAGTGGAGCACTGACCACTGGAATGGAACTTCCTGTTCAAATAAAAATACAACACATGTACTATGGTATTTGTATCTGACAGTAGACTTGTTGCATTGCAGTGTTCGGATTAAAAAATAGTACCTTTGAAAATCTGCAATGTTAAAGGTACATGTTAAAGGTATCTGCAAAGATTAAAGGTATCATGTATCTGCAAGTTACAAATTTGACCACCATTAAAATTGGGCCTATGGAGAATGATCCCCTTATTATTTTCTTAATTTATAACACTGCATTGTGAATATGTTCATAACCCCAAACACAACAGGATTTAATGATTAATATGCATGATGAATAAAAAAAATCTTTTAACAAACTTAAAATTATGCATACAATCAATATACCTTTGCTTTCTGTCTTATCGCTTGCAAATTCTGAAAAGAAAACCATAAAATATTTTTAATGTTTATGTTCCATATAACTGTACAATACATTGTACTGCAAAACTTTGGAATTTAGGATCCAACAAACTTAAATTAGCATTAAAAAATTATATAATGCTATATATATCTACTAGTACATTTCCCTAGTCTATATAATCAGATAGACATACACTACGTCTATGATGAGGGACTTAATGATATAATATCAGGAATATAAAAAACAAGGAAAACAAATATTCCAGGTGAAAAAGTACTAATAAAGCATCTCAGATCAACATAAACATTTACATGATTTAACAGACATACCAGCCTGAATAGTAGTGATATTCTCCCAATCATCAGACTTTTGAACCTCAGGTGATCTCTACAAAAGCAAAACAAAGTGGATACAATACCTTATTTGGGTAAACTGAGCTGTGATCTGTAAGTGTGGGGAGATATTTGAGTACTCAAAGTATACGACCTGTGTGTAACAAGGATCTAGACTAACATATGCCTGATGTACACGGGCAGGGTAAATTGCACTGGGTTAAAACTATTTTTTAAGATACAGTGTCCCCTCAATATAACGCTAAAGTTGGGGTCCATGACATATCCGCATTCGGTATTACAAGGAAATAACGAAAATAAAATTGGAATCCACATCCGACCCTGCATTATATCCGAATCCGCTGTGCATCAGATCGTGTTATATCGAGGGGGCACTGTATAGCACCTTTGGTGCCATTTTAACTTGCCCTGATTAGCCATGCATGTAATTAACTCAAAATGTTAGTCTGCTAACCCTGCCTACCTGTATCTTGTTCTCCTCTGTGTGAATCTCCTCGTTAGTATCCCCAGCCCCGGGACCAGTTGAAGAACCTACACGAGAGGAGAAGGACGGAAGACCCGACGATACCACTGGAGGGATCACCTCATGAGACAATGGCTCGGTCTTGGACAGACTCAAGATCGGTTGAGGGGCAGGTACTGGTACCTCTTTGGTAGATGCCGTGGTAGAAAATGCTATTGTAGCTTTGGGAAACTGATGAGAGACGTCAGATAGTCTCACTGGAGCACCGTCAGCAGGTGTTGGTTTCACTGCGGCAACGGTACCAGTGGTAGTTACACTTCCAACCATTTTGGACGGATCCAGTTTCGGGGCTGCCATGCTTACCTCATTAAAAGGAGGCGGTACCTTGGTCTTGTCGGGAGGCCTATCCGGTACCTCAAATTCAGAGTCTGATTCAGAACTGTGCTGCAGCTGTGAAAAATTCCCTTGATTTGAAAACTCGACGTCAAATTCAGAATCTGAGCTTTCGTTCCGGTCATCTTTAGAGGAAGATAATGATTTGGATGATTCCACCGTGTTGAGAAGATTGACGTTCTCGGAGACCGAATCAGAAGTAAACATAACATCACTCAGCGACCTTATGCTCTCTTTGACAGAAATCTGAAAGAAATTAAATGTCAGTTTACTAGATATATTTATACCCTGCATAAATTGACATAAAAAGCATTGTAAAAAGGTGGTAAATTGACCAATCCTTTTCATCATGATGTATGTTTTTAATATATTTGCTAAATGAATCAATTACTATGAATAATGACCACTTTATTATTTTCTTAATTTCTAACACTGTATATGACAGTGGAAAGCACTGGAAACATACCTCAGTCGATTGACGTTCTACCACAAGTTCTTTAGCTATTTCTGGTACCTCCTTGTCATTCACAACATTCACAGGATGTGAGAAAATCTCGGCATTCTGTCTTCCGGAAGAATGTTCTTCATCGTATTGAGTAGAATAGAAAGTATTTTTTATAATATCTGGAGGTGATTGATATTTCTCACGAGTTTGGTCATCGAACTCTCCAAGGTCACCATGACCTTTTCCTTCAGCCACGAGTTGCTCAGTGTTCTGGGAGGTGACTGCACAATTATTTGCACTAGCTGTCAACAGGTCACTGAGTGCAGACACTTCCTCTGCATCTTGGTTTGAATCGTTAAGGTCCAACCCAGGTAACAGGTCCGCAGACGGTTCACCATGTTCACTGAGGTCAAACTGTAGTTGGTCCAGTTCTACTGGACCCGACGCCCCCAAGTCAACAGAGCCAAGTTCAGATGTCATCTTGTGGGAATCTGAATATTGGACACAGACTGTGACAAAGAGTTAAGTTTACTAAGAATGTGATATGCTCAAGTATCCAAATTTATAGACTAATATGTGACAGCTCTCTAATTAAATCAGACACCTTCTTGCCAGCTTGTACTGCTGTTGGCAGGGATAGCAACAAACTTTAATACAAACTTGCCCGAATAGTGATACAAATAACACATGTTGTGAATTTAGACTCACCCTTAGGCTACCTTTAGCATTGGGAGAAATTGTCCGGGCGAGTGTTAATTGCGAACCCTAGGTTGCTAAAAATAGCTCAGTTTATGAGTGCGGTCACTAACGATAATGTGAAAATAACTTTTCCCTTCATAAATAAGCATATGAAGTATAATAGTTAGTGAATCCAATTCCTAGCTGGATTTCATTCTGTCCTGTGTGTATATATGCCACACGTAGTGATTAACCCATCACCTTGGGATCTCATGCATACTTTTGTTGATGTAGCTAAGGGTGCCCATATAGACTGCAAAACAGTAAACTGTCACTTTTTACTTGTTAGCTACACAACTGCAGCTAAGCTGCTCTAATTTATAAAGTGTAAAAGTGATATTCTCATCGAGAATCTAGGTGGGTTACATTTCACGAAAGGGGTGTATATTTACGCCGGACGTAAATGACGCGGATTTGCTTGTATTACGTTATTTACGTTGATTGTATTACGTCATTTACGTCCGGCGTAAATATACGCCCCTTTCGTGAAACGCACCCCTGGTGACAGGTACTATAATCATTAATCAGAAGCAATCACACGATGACGATACGTATTTTAATGGCATCATAATTAATACATCGATGAAATGTTTCATTTACTTTCAAGTAGGTTGTTATTTCCAAAAGGTTGTGCTTAATCTTACAAAACTCGTTCGGAAATGCTGCACAACAAAATGTGAATGCGCCGCCATTTATAAACATAACAGATCCGCAGGAAATAGTTTCCGTGTGTACAACACACACATAGAAAAGATAAAAATTGTCGGAGTAACGATAACATTGGTATATTTTTATATATTATTTCCAATTACAGTTATTTGGAAATTAGGATAAATAAGTATTTTATTAATCATATTCAGTGCGTGCCAGTAATATGTCTGCGCCCATTACTTTCAGAAGCATGACGCTATCTTTGAATATATTTCGATTATTCAGGCCACGATTGTGTAAAATTGCTGTGCCTGAGCTTCCAAACCCGACATCTGCTTGTATGTTATCGTTCATAACTTTTCTAAGCTTGCCTCTGCAGTTGCCACACTACTCGATGAAAATTTGCAAACCAAAATACCGATCGCAGCTGTCAAATGCAACTCGAGTACGAATCGTGTACAAACGAATAAATATGTAGCGACTAGATCATGTTTTGCTCCTTTGATCTAAACTATAGATGCGCGTTTGCTGTTTGTGTGATTGTCGTTGTCATTTAAATTAAAAGAGTACAACAGAATTTAATTTGAGTCAAACTCAATGTTTTGGATTGCATCATTGTTGATAATATCGTTCTGGTTAAATTTGAAATATTTTCATAATATTGAATACATGTAATAGTCTGTTGGCTATTAAACCTAACAAAGTTTACTTTTTGTTCAAAATGTATACCATTTTGACATTGCTATGACCTTTAGTCCAAAATGTATCCATAGAGGCCTACTTCGTGTGCGGACCGTTCGTGAACCATGGTTCATACACCGTACACTGCACGTGTCTAGTCCGGTTGATCACCTGAACGCACTATGGTATATCCAATACCACGCATTTCAAATCAATTCACAGAAATTACTTTGCGGTAAATGATTTATTCGATGATGAGGACCGTGATCAGAATTCAAATTAAATTAAATTAAAACTATTAAGTTCTACTAAAAAAAAATATGTTTACATTATTTTACAACACTTCTACATGGAAATGTGTTGACCGGGGTAACAAGCACATTTGAGCAGTTCTAGATATTTGCACTATATAAATGTATAATAATTATAATAGTAATAATTCTGCAAAATTCTAAACCTGTCGCCATCTTGCCTGAATAGAAACTAGCACTTGACTGTGGTTGGACCATAGTTTCTGCGTGATCATGGTGATGTCACGATAGTCAGACTATAACGAGTTTGAGCGAACTATAGATCGACAAGTCAACAATTGTCTCGCGCGAAGTACCTCAATAAAAGTGGTTAACTTAGATTACCGTCACAACTAGTGACTTGAAGTTGAATTGAAAGAAGAGATAAAATTGTGTATATTGCATTCACATGCTGAATATGTATCATTACTTTTGTACCTGTAAAAAAAGACTTTATTAAATGTGCCCTGATACACTGAATGCTTTACCATGTTTACCAGAAATAACTTATATTGATTATGTTATTGTTTCAGATATTGCTTCTGCATCAAGATTGTGTACAGCAAGTAGTGCAGCTGTTTCAAGTACGGGAACCCAGAGAAGAGTGAACAGAAGATTGAGAAGATCACCTGAGGCTCATTATGACCAGAGGTTCAACCCACAATTGGTTAAATCACTCTCATCAGAAATGAGTGGCGACATGGTACTATTCATCATGTTCTTTATTTAATATTCCTAAAATTGTCTATGTTTCTTTATCATTTCACCATTGTTTATGATCAGCCAATTATTACTTTTGAATGTAACTAGCAATTCTAACATGCTTAAACCATGTAAACCAACAACTAATACTATACGTACGGTACTATACCCATTTCAAAAGATTTATGACTTTAGAAGATGCAAATTAGAGCAATCCACAAGAAAGGGTAATCATGGTAACCAGTATTATTTGCATAGAGAAATGTAAACATTTTCATACATGTATGTAGAATAATACAGCACTATTGAGAACTGCCACACAACTTGTCATGTGGTGTTGAAACATGTGGCTCATAACCAAACATTACCAGTAATCACATTGGTAATAATTATGTAGGGTTTTCATTCTTTTCCTTAGTAGCAATAAATGTAAGTTCAATAGACTAGTTCAATGTTTGTAACATATGTGTTATCCTGCTATTTCAGCCACTTCCCATGCCAAATCCCTTTGAAAAGAAGTACAAGAAATGTCTACTGTGCGAGAAGGATATCGACGTCAGTTGGAAAGTGAGTGTAAAACAATAAAGTGTTTCTTGACACATTCTCATGGTCCCTGCCTGGTTTGTTATTAAAGGGCTGCATTCAGCCAACAATACATAGCATACACATATATACAGTGCCCCCTCTATATAAGGCTGTTCGATACAGAGCGGATTCGGATATAAGGCTGGGTCAGATGTGGACCCCATTTTTATTTTTTGTTATTTACCTGCACTATTATATAACGCTGGTACTATAAGGCTGGGGGTATGTCATGGACCCCAAATACAGCCTTATATAGAGGGGACACTGTACCATAATTACCCTAATATATGTAGTTTGAACAGGAGAAAATAATTAAATTTGTCACTGTTCGAATTACAGTGCCCCCTCAATATAAAACGTTCTGATGCACCGCGGATTCGTATATAAAGCGGGGTCATACGTGGATCCCATTTTTATTTTCTTTATTTCTCTGTAATATTGTATAAGGCTGGTACTATAACACGGAGGGTATGTCATGGACCCCCCAACTTCTGCGTTATATCGAGGGGACACTGTATTAGAAAATATAGAAATTGAAAATTATCTGTGTTCATATAATTAGTGACATGGATCTTAAAAATAAAATAAAAGATGCAAACAGTGGTTACTATACCTGATTCTGGTGGCTGCCGGACCCGATCAACCTTCCGTATATCATCCAACGTGATGTTGTCCTCCGCGAACAGCCCTCCGTGCATCACCTGCACACACACACACGCAAATACAAATACACGACGAATAAAATATGTAACAATAATGATAATGGGTCTTTATAGGGTGCCACATCTACCCCTCTAAAACGTGCTCAAAGTGCAACATTGATTGATTGAATTATTGCTTTACGTCGCAGCGGGAATATCTCGCCCATAGACGACGACTATTACTCCAGTCAATGAATCTCCACAGCTTACCATGATCTTGCTGTTGATACAGTGAGCGAGAGGCAGTCGATTGAAGACCTCTGTGAACAGTTCTGACATCTGGCTGGTGTATGTAGGAATGTTAAGGATAAAACAAACAAAAAATATGTTGGGGTGAAAGCCTAAAATCAATTTTCCAAGCGAAAAAATAATACCCATACATGACAAAGGAAATAACCAGGAGATTTACAGTTGAACAAGGGATCCAAATATAATACCACATTAATATGAAAATGATCATCATGATATTAATAAAATCCGGACAAAATATGAAAGTAAAAAATCAACAAGCAATATTGAATTTTCCAGAGTTTAAACTTCTCAGCACTCAAACTAATATACAACCATACCTATATATTACAATATTATTGCAAACATATAGCATATGCATTGATAAATGATTTTCCATATAATTATAAAGGATATTTTGATTTAACTTCTCCTTCAAAGCCATACATTTGGTTCATAGTCACACTTTCATGGTTACCTAGGTAAAAGAAAAACATTGAAGAAGTATGAGACATTTGACGAAATACTATAAGAATACTTGTGAAATCAATTTAATTAACTTTTTTTTATATTTACTTTCAGGTTACAGGTACGTGAATTTTATCATATTTAGTATGTTATAATTTCTCAAACATCATCAGCTAGTTGACTTAAAACAGAAAGAAAGACTTACCTCTCGACATGAAGAAATGTTTTGGGTACAGCAGCTTTAAACTGAACAACGTCATCACACACTCCACTGAAAAAGACCCTCGATCCACAAAGTCACCATTGAAAAGCTGCACGGGCAAGTTAAGTGACATAATGGTGACAAATGTAACATTACTGCAGGAACTCCTTTACCCGTTTTCAATGATAATAATCGTGGTTTGGATTAATTGGCGCTTAGGCCTACTTTGATGATTTTTACCTGTATCACGACTTGCATGTTTTGTGGGTACATGTCCTGCTAGTGAGAAAAGTAGTGCAGTGAAATGTAGTGCAGCCTGAACACAGCCCTGGTTTACACACACACACAAGTCCGCCTGGATCAACCCTGGCTAAACCCATAGCTCTCATAATTCACTCCAACCCCTGGCCCCGAGGTTCAGAACCATTTCTGAGTTAGGTCTCATGTTCAAATAAAAGTTTGTGTTGAGCACAAAGTTACTCAAAAAATGTTTGGTAACCTCAAGGCCTGGCTTGCCATCTTGGATGAACCCTGTAGAAGATTTGAAGGATACATATGGATTGTCTTCGGAGGGTTCTCCGTTCAGCTTGAAGATGTTCATGAGGTCATAAAACTGGCCATGTATATCTCCGCACACAGTGAACTTGTTGTCCTGAAATGAACAACTGCCAAGATTAGTTTCACATCCATCTAAAAAAAAAAAAAACAGGGCCCCGTTCCACTGAACTATCCTAGCGCTATGACCACGCGTTATACAGTGTCCCCTTGATATAACGCTGAATTTGGGGTCCATGACATACCCCCAGCCTTATAGTACCAGCCTTATATGATAGTACAGGTAAAT
>JAUTBQ010155674.1:0-13342 GCA_032361185.1 Lepetodrilus ovalis | reverse complement strand
TAGCACTATAAAGACTGGTGGAAATCCAGACTAGTCAAGCATACAAATCAAACGTAATTAATCTCAGACTGAAATTCGTTTGGTCATTATCTAGGTCTAACAACCGTGATTGTATGCCTTTAAATGTAATACTATTAGAGTTTGCTGTTAGTTTTCTGGTTAGTTCAATTGGTTCTTTGTGGTACCGGAACGTTTGGAAACTACGCGTGTAGTATACAGCTCATGCATCGATTTGTTTATTTGAGCACTACACCCTGGAATTTCCGATTACTATATATATATATCAATATAGACTAATGTAGGTCTATTGTAAGCCAAATAATCAGTGGGGGTGGTATATGCATATGCATTGTTTCAATGGAATTGGAATTTCACAATTCTTAGACAAATATAACAGGAACAACTAATATTGTAGACTTCCAGGAATAACACAGGGATATATATATATTAATGTATTATAGCCATATGTACGACAAACAGAAGACAGAGACAGTAAGTTGGTCAAGTGACGGACCTCCACAAACATGTGTCCAATATCAATGAAAATCGCAGTTACCACAATTATAGAAATACTATATGGTAAGTTTTTAACTGCTATATAGTCTGGCCATACATTTAGGATATGTATAGCAATTTAACTGGTCGAGACCTAAACTGTTTTCGGAGCAGCATCGCGGTATATTTTTATATTGATGGTTGTGGCTTCCACTGGGTCAAGGGGTGGGTGGGGTGAGGGTGGGAGGCTACTATCATTGAAATGTTCACATCCTCAATCACTTCAGCACTGTTTCTAGTTATACCTAAACATTTCTAATTTACTAAATGTCGTATATATTTTCACAGATAAATAATGCAATAACTTCGAAAAGAAATATCGGAGCATAATGTTAATGAGTAACGTTATAGAGGGTCCCGTTCCACAAAGCCTTAGGCCGAGAAGCTATGACCGTCACGGCGTCAAGCTATAAATTGATTCCAACCAGCGATCAGCTGGTCATTGATCGTAAAGCATTTCAGCCTACGAGAGCCGTGACTATATAGAAGCGTATTCGTGGCAATAGCCAATAGAATACGCCGTGCTTGACCTAGAGCTCTTTATATTGGCTATATATTGACGTCAACCATAGGGTTGGTCGAGTGATGATACGAATACGTTCTATGCATGTTACCAGGGCCGTAGCTAACTATTTTAGCATATAGGGGGACAGTAGGGGGCAGTTGAATGAAAATTACAAAGTGATATCGTGATTTAAGAGAAATAACATAGTTGGGGTAAAATTACTAGGGGGCAACTGCCACCCTTGCCCCATGGCTAGCTACGGCCCTGGTCTACATTTAACAGCACAATCCAGATGTGTTATTGTTGTTTCGTGACATAGCATTATGTCACAGCTCGTGTCTTGCTAAAGTCATTATTTCTAGGAAAATGTTCGAAAACTCTCTAAAAGACAACAACCTCTAAAACTCATGAAAACGTATAGTAAGGATGTGAGTTAGTTCGACAATGTTGTACACATTTAAAATAATTTATAGAGTTTGAGTACATAATGCTTCTATATTTCTATTTGTAAGCTTGTCTTGCTTTTATTCTCTGGTTTGTATTGTGTTCAGCTCTACCATAGATATACACAATAATTTCAAATGAAGTTTGCTACAAATTCCTCATGGTGTTCCGCTTTGAAAACCTCCTCAACACCGACATTACATGTACCGGTATGTACTATTTATGTAGGCTACTTTGCATTATTTATGTTATGTTGTACGGAGCGGTATTATTAACATAAGCTGTTTGCTGTTGTGCCAATCCGTGTTCAGTTTATTTCTAAAATAAATACGTTTAAACTACAATACGCACATTGATACGATATTGGTTATCATTTAATTAGTATAGAAGTTATCGTTATATTAGAAGTGTTCATACAGTACATGCATGGTCTTTAGGATGATATGTATTGTGTATGTAGAATTGATATGTGGTATAATTATGTGGTACTCTTTATATGGTACTGCATCCTCTCACCCCAGAGGTACTTATTACGTTAGCACTGCACGGTGCCCATGGCTCACATCTAGGGGAAAACTTGCACAAACGGTCTACAGGAGCTATAAATAGAACAATGATAACATCTGTTTCATTGGATCGATTTTTACGGCGTTTTCATCGGGAAAATGATCTCATTGGTTGGCGTTTTGCGGAGGTGAGCCAGTGGTACGGTGCAGTGTTAACGTAACAGGTACCTGGTGAGAGGATGATGGTACTGGTACGTTCCTATATTCTTGGTAGGATAATGGTACGCTCATATCATGCATATGTATATTACTGGTATGCTCATGTATGTCATACTTTTGGAATGTTAGTGGGATGCTGATAGAGTATGGATGTACTCTAAGTATGATCCTGATATGCTCATGGTACCTCTAGTATGATACCGGTATGCTCATTTCATGATTGTGTGTGTGTGTGTGTGTGTGTGTGTGTGTGTGTGTGTGTGTGTGTGTGTGCGAGAGAGAGAGAGAGAGAGAGAGAGAGTGCGTGTGTGTGTGTATGTGTTGAATGCTGTGCTCTGTATAAGTATGTTATTAGTATGTTATATGTGTACTCTATACTGTATTCCTTACGTCGTAGCCTACTAGTATAACCCCTCATTAGATGGTACGGATGGTTACATTGAGAATGTATTGTATATTCACTCACTCACTAAGATATCCATTGCAGCTTATATTGCTTGTATAGCTGTATTTATTGTGTATGGTTTTGATGCCCTACATGTTTCAGGATGAGGTTTTTATCTTTTATCCCATCCTCCCACACTAGGGGTATTTCTTCCGCTCAGGATACTCTCCATGCTGTACACCCTGGCACACATCTAGAGAGAAACTTGGGCAAGCAGTCTATATGAGCTATAGATATAACAATGATAATATCTATTACATTGGATAGATTTCAACAGCAAATACATCAGGAAAATTATTTCATTGGTTGGCTGTTTGCGCAAGTTTCCCGCTAGATGTGTGCCAGGTGTACAGCATGGAGAGAGTCCTGAGCGAAATAAGTAGGTTACGTCTTGGGTGCAAGAATTATTGTATATCCAGGCTCTATGTCTGATGGTATTGAATTGTCCACGCTTCTACATATTAACTTTAATCAAGAACAGTAACAACAAAGATTCTCTACAAAGTTTTCGGTAGTGGTCCATTACACAGGTCTGTCGTTGATATACACGAGTAAGGATGAGACTTGCAGATTCCCAAGTGGTGCTTATCTCCCTTGCGGCGATGTTTGCTAACCTTTAATTAAACAGAGCTTACACCTACTACATTATCCACATGCCTTCCAGTGATAAAAGAGAGAATATTTACTGTGAACGTACGTACGGGTATACGCGTATTTGAACAGTCGCTGTATAGTGTATACTGTCGCATCTGCATAGCCCTTGGCACCTGAACTTATCCGGGTTGACAAAGTTGACATGGTAACTCTCATTAGATGGGGCAAGATACTGGGATACATAAGATAATGTTATCTGAATATAAAACACGTGGATATATGTCTTATCCTCTGGGCGGACTGACGTCATCCATTATAAGGTGAGTTTGGGAGGTTCCCTGTTGGCGAAATTCATTACGATGTAAATATTTACATGTTACAACAAATATGTATATATAGCAACAGTATTGGTGTAATTACTATACCGAGAGACTGTATTAACTATAGCCAGTTATTTTATATGGAATTTTAAATTATTCGTACGAAATATCACTTCTTTCCTGCTGTTATTCCACTAAATTGTTATCTTTCCCGCCAGGACAACCGTGAATGAACCAGACATTGATCTGGAATTAATCAAATCAACTTCCAGTTCACATGAAATTTAGTAAACTAGACTAATATTCAAAACGAGTTCCTTCTTAATTACTATTTCCATATGCGGAATATAGTTCGTCCTCTACACGTAGTTGAAATGGTAACTATAGCCAACAGCTAACGATTATTAAATAGTAGTTCCGATAGAAAAGAAAATACGCCAACCAGTATACTAGAGGACAGTCGTTTTTAGATTATAACCGAAATCTGGTGGAGTTTTGTAATAGAGCAGTTGTTGTTTGATGTAGTTAATGATATTGATAGAGAGAATAAACTCAGTATGTTGAAAAATAGCCTCAATAATTTGTACACAATGACATACAACGTATAAACTTATCAATGAGTGGGCGAAGGAAATTATTCATCGCGAAATACTTTCATCTTATAAATTCCCCATTTGTAGGACTCTTGACGAACACTTACTAGTTCATATTGTTCAGAGTGTTCTAATCTGTATCACATCTGAACGTACTGAGCAGATGGTGCGTAAATAGAAAACGTAAAGAGACATCCACGAGCCACGTCCAACTACCAGGAGTATTTAAACAGAGGTTTCGTTCTCCACATCAGAACTGTGAATTATAGTTTGAACAGCGAAATATTCATGTACCCACTTATTGTTAAATAATAACGATTTTTGTATTAATTCATGTGTACTATAGTATAGGTCTTATCGTGGACATTTTAATTTCTACAGAATATTAAATATGCCGAGAGTGTATATAATAGAGTAGGAATTTATATTTCTAACATCTAGTATATTTCATATTACATCACTCTTCCCATTGTATAGTATTAAATTGACTTGCTTTACGGTAGTATTAAAAGCAAACTATCGTAGATGGTTATAATGGACGAAAGAATATAATATATCCAAAACTATTTACGTTTCATTTGTCCACCCAAAAGTTATTATTTCCTTATGTACTTATTCCCCAATACTCGATAGATATAAAAGAAATATTCATAACAAACGTACTAAGATCGTAAAAAAAATAAAAGGTATATGTTTACTGATTTTGACAAGTCAGACATAGATATTCTGGGTCATCTATACAAGTCCCTGTGCTTGAACATGTCCCTAGTAAACGCTTTAGTTGCTATCTTGTTTGGTTATAATTATTGTTTGTTATTGTTTAATTTACTTTCGATTATTCTAATATTTTATTAATGTTCTTCTTACGGCGATCCTGACTTATATGCATGTAATTAAATGTAGCTTTACGCGAGTGAGTCAATCAATCCTTGAGCCAAAAAGCTTTCTGTGTCAGTTGGATTATCTCGTTTCCACCCTTTTAATTAAATCTAGATGTATCCCGAGCACTGTTTACGTAGGGATCGGGTAAACATTGGACTTCCAGCCCCGGAACAAAGCCCGACAGTTGCATCTGTGCACACGTGATTAACATCAAAATTAGGCTGGTACTCCATTGCAGCATGTTATGAAATCTAGAACGGAAATGTGTATAATTCTTGAATTTTACCACAATTTATACCGTTACTCATTGGTTGGACCTATACGGATAACTACAGAGTGAGTAACCATTGTATATACCAATGGCTGTGTACGAGTAGTGGTTAACGAGTACATGTGTATAGGCCTATCCTATTCAACTTGTCCATCGCCACTGAGAAGACTGTTTGAACAGAGCTGTGCGTACCCCGACCTTTGGTGGATATACAACCAGAGGAAGTTGTCTGTAGTTCATGGGACGGGACAATTAACAACGCATTATCTGAGTTTGGATTCTTTAATGCACGGCATTGGTGAGTTTTCTAATAACTATGACACTACCCTGGTGCCGTAAAATATAGGCTTGCTTTTGGATGTAGCATTCTAAGAAAACAATATAGGCCTTATACTCGTAGACGGTATGGTCTATGGGAAGAACATACTCTAATTTGTTTGATTATAAATTCTTTGAGAATATTAAAGCATATAATCGCAGATTTCAATGAGCGCGTAAATTCCTGATGCCCGCAATTACCATGTTCTATTTTGTTATAATCATTTGTACCTCATATGCCGAGATCATGAGTATAAACAATAGTTCTGTAGCACTATAATTGAGTAATAAATTCAAATTATGATACTTGTCATCACTTTTTGTCGATCCACATTGGAGGGAATTCGATTTAGCAGTTATATGTTCCAAAGTATGAACGCATGCCCTTAAAATACAGGTATGGTATATAGCTGTAAGCCTAATCCATATACATGTAAGCATTGGATTAACTACTTTACTGAAATGGAACTGTTGTATTTCAATTCAAATAATTCACGCGATAATCTCTATTATGTTGTAGACCTAATCTATTACTAGACTATCCATAGTCTCAGAGGGTGAAAGTAAATTATTTTTAATAAATTCTAATAATGGGTATAATATTTATATGAAAGAAGCCTCTGAAAATCTTTATCATCTGACCAAAAAATCTAGACTTGTTTTTGTTCATTGGAGATATTTGGAATAAAAGTATATTTATTTGTTTGAGAACGGGGTCTGTGACACAGACTAATATAAATTTATTATATAATTTGGATTATTTTTGTATATAGGATAATATTGAACGGTTGTCAGCAAATGAAGAGAAGATAGGATTTTGTTTTCAAACAGATATGACGTCAACACATTTGTCAACTTGTATTTCTTAGGTCATATTAATTTATCAATGAGATTTGAGTCGAGGATGTGAATGTGCTACACTTATTATAACATTGAAGACACAAACCTTCACGCCTTCAATGCTGTCGTTTATCGTATATGTTTGCTAAGATCTAAAGTGTGCACTTTGGGTTAAAAACTTGGCAAATTGTTCTTCACCCCAGTACAAGAAAATATGGATATGTGGCCAACCGAATTTTTCAGATATGGCCGTCAAATCAATTATGGCGACTGTACATTTTATTCTTTTTGTAATAGTGATCACTCTCACATATATATCCTCCCAGGCTCGCATATTCACTCACAATCATATCCATTAAACGTATTAAAAGTTGCATACTTATTTGTATGGCAAAATATTGTACCAATGTTGATTATGCTTGGATTCAGGCCTTCGATAAAGAGCCAGTTAGCATAAGATTTAACAAATTCATATGGACCATTCTTGACAAATGACAAAGGGACTGCAGTCATTGAAGTCATGTACAGAGCTATTAGTATTAATATGTGTGTTGTTGCAGGCCTCGTATATGGACTCCATATTTCAAATATGACAACAACAGCATTAATAACCTATATGCATCCTAAACTATTTGAATGTAGCTATTAGTATTAGATGATACATTTAGTTGAATTCTTGTTCACCAGTCATAAAATATTAACTGTTTTTGTAAAGCCAGTGATTTTAACGATATATTTATGATCATATACAATTATAGACCCTTGAAAGTCTAAATATATTCATAAATGTATTAAGTTGAATCGAATGTCCATAATACGGCAGATGTTAACTGTAGTGACCAACCACTGAAACGTGTATTTCTTAGATATGGAAATGTTTTCAACAGTGTAAACATGGTAAACAAACATATTATGGAGGCCATATTGGATTTATCCTGCATATCGAAAACGGTTAATCTACCCACAATATCCCTTACATTAATACCTACCACAGTGGAATAGTGCTGTCAATATTTGGCAACACAAATCTTATGAAATAGGTGTTTTTCAATGTAAAATGTATTTACTCATGGTGTCCGTCTTTGATTTTTAAAATATTTGGTTGTCTTGGCATGATAGTACTCACTGTACCGATGAAATAAAACAATATGCAAAGTTGTGGTGCTTCTTTGTTGAAAATAATGGTTATTATTGACTTACAGGTCTCCACATGCTGTGTTTGATTGAATTTGGCGCCCATATTGGAATTGTTCAGGCAAATCATTATTTGTATAGTACCACACGGAAGATCAAGTACCTTAGTACATCGTTTGAAAGTGTTCTGTGAACAATTATATGTGTTATAGTGATTAATGTCCAAAAATAATAAAAATGTCCTGTCGCCATCTTTGATTTGGCGGCCATATTGAAAAATTTTGGTTGGCCCCATATCAATATCTTTTTGTATTGGGGTAAAGAACATATATGCCAAGTTTCATGCTTTTAACCCAAAGTTCAAATTTCCACAAGTGGTTTTAATCTACAAGCAAGTTTGTATACGTTCTTTAGGCAAAATTCAATTTCAACCAACTGTTTTGGATTTTGCTGTTTATATAACAACTTGAACAATCTTAATTCTTTGACCTCTTTTATACTAACGCAAGGGGACATAACTTTCAAATGGGAACGGCGAAAGAACTACGATTACTTCATATATCATGAATACATCAAAGATAAGATAATTATTAGTCAGGACTAATAATTATTAGAAAATATGAAATTTATTATAAATATCAAGTGTTGGGGACTTAGTATACCAGTAAACAACCTTTGGGTGTACAAGTCAAACGTAAATAGCCTCATACAGAAATTCGTTTGGCCATTATCTAGGCCAATCAACCGTGATAGTATGCCTTTAAGATGGCTCTTTTATTTAGATTTAGATTTCCATAACATGTGTAGAATTTGAACATAGCAATGTATTTGCTATGTTAGCGATAAATCAGCTCATTTTCCAGGCAGTTATTTTGTTGAATGTACTTTGCAGTTAACACACCGGAAGAACATGAGTCCAAAGATGAATTCCAGGTAGAAAGAACTACGTTCCATTTGTTGGGGCGGGTGGTAGCGTAATTTGGCCAAATGTCCCATCAATGTTCGAGAAAATTACCTTTCTGACGCGATATACCGGGTATATATATATATATGATGCGCTGTACATAGAGTGATAATGCAGTACCAGCCGGTGCTCGCAGGTTTACTGCAACATTCAGCGCTACAGATGTTGCGGACTTCCTCCTGCCCTGAACTGATAAGTCGTGATGTAGGTGAAATAATCTTCAAAGCGACTTTAAAGGCATACAATCACGGTTGATTGGCCTTGATATTGGCCAAACGAATTTCTGCCTGAGACTTTTTACCTTTGATTTGTACACCCAAAAGTTGTTATTTACTGGTATACTAGTCCCAACACTTGATATTTATAATAAATTTCATATTTTATCAGAATTATTTGACCTGTCTTTGATGTATTCATGATATATGAGAGTTATGTCTCCTTGCATTAATATAAAGAAGGATGAAGAACTAAGATTGTTCAGGTTGTTGAAATTGAATTTTTCCTACTGTACAGCACTAGAAAGGTTTTAGGAAGTACAAACATGATTAGATGTATGTCAAGTGAATGTACTTTGTAGTTGTAGCTAAGAACTAGTCAAAACGACCATAAATATCTGTGATAGTATGCCTTTAAAAACTATTTGGCGTTTGTAAATGGTACTAATTGATGTTGTAAATGTTATACAGTACCATTATTGAGGGCTAAGTGCTAAATCTACCTAGTTCAAACTTAGGTTGTTTTGGAATATTGGTAGAAGTCGCAATTAATTCTGCATCAATTGGTAGAAACAGTGTATGAATGCGATGATTCCTTCGTGAGATATGTCGTTTTTACACCAAAATAACCAGAAAAGTTGTGAAAGTGACAGATGATTTTAGAACATATAACGCTTCAGTTGTCAACACAGAGTAATATTTTATGACTCCTTCAATCTGGAGTTGTTTCCCTTATACTGACAATATGCACATTTCTGTGTTCAAACGATTTCATACTAATAAATTATAACCAGATGATAACATTTGCGGAATTTGCCCACTTCGTGATGACAATTGAAGGGCTATATGTACTAAAATCACCTTGCGACAATTGCAAATCGTGAAATGACACCGAGTATTAATAATGAATTCCAACAATATCATTTAATATGTTTTCAACATTTGTCCACTACTAGTAGCTTGCACCGTACATCGATATTGTATTCCTACTATAGTAGTGTGCTGTTTTGCATTATTTTAATTATACATGTTGTCATTATGTAAAATGGCTCATTGCTAAATAAATATAATCTAACCTAAATCAAACTGAGTGTTTTGGTAAATATCGATGTTAATAATCGAGTGAAACTGAGTTTATAAATACGCAACAAACGTATCCATAGGTTAGGAGTATCATTTGATCTATTTGGGTCCATCGTTTCTCGAAGCTCTCTTATCCACTATGAGACCAAGTCGTAAATGCACGAGCGCCATGTATATATAAGAGATCACCACGACAGAGCTTATGGTCTCGTAATAGATATGAGAGCTTCGAGAAACGATGCATGGATATCCTTTCTCGAAGCTCTCTTATCCACTAAGAGACGATAGCACACGAACGCCATGTATTAGATAGAGATCGCTACGAAAGTGCTTATGGTCTCGTAGTAGATACGAGAAACGATACATAGGACAACGAAGGAAACACTTTCTACCTTATTATCGATAGTCCATCATAGCGAGCGAAGCTCACGTGTCGAAGGGACGTGCGAAGCTCGCACTATTCATAACGCGTCATTATACTAATATTATATTAATTATTTTGGAAATTCATTAATAATTATAAAGTTTTTGTCTTCGCGAGCAAACAATTAAGGCTTTGTCTTAGGTCATAAATTATTAGTGAATACGTTAGCTTCATGTAAAATTGCCATCGTCGATATTTCCGCCTACAAGTGTAATTACCAACTTATATTACCAATAGTGCATAGGAATACACGTCCTACTATTACCCACGAGGGTATCTCGAAGCTCTCATATCTCCTACGAGACCATATATGCACTCGTAGCGTTGTCTTTTTACATGTCGTTCGTGCACTTTCAAGAGCGCTATATGGTTTCAAATAGTGGATACGAGATCTTCGAGAAGCGCTATCCAGGGCGGGTGGATGAGCAGCGGTTGACGGGGTGAAGTTCAAATCCATAGGGTTCAAATTCCTTCCCGCCAGTCGGTATCAAATGTTCGCGAAAGTTTCATTTCTATCGCGATTATGATAGTACAGGATGCGCTGTTTGTACCGTAGCAATACCGTTATCATCCTTTCTATGTCAGTACCAGCCTCATCCTCGAACCCCATGGTCTATGGTGTCTCTTTACATCCGTCAAGTTTAGTGTAGTCAAGGTTAATGTAATCACCACAATGGCCCGGGTTTAGAGGATATACCAGCCGGTGCTCGCAGGTTTACTGCAACATTCAGTGTTACGGAAGTTGCGGGTTTCCTGCTGCCCGGCCTAACCTGACAAGCCGTGAATAATTGAAAGAAGCTTGAAAGCGACTCTGAACCCCAACTAAAACAACATGCGACCAAGCAAAACATTCTATCACGCACTATATTCAACATAGGACTATCGTACTCTCTGATAGTGTACATCCAACTTTATAGTCTACATGCAAAGGCCCTTACATATCAGACGTGAGCGACAAACATAAAGTAGATGCAGATTGGAACTATTCTATCTAAATTTGCCGCCATCATAAAAATTATACATATACTATACTATAGTTAAGGTTTATAATTATCTAAGAAAGTAAATCGCCGAATTTTTCGCCACGAAATTCGCATCTACTTCGATGATGAAAGTCTCGAACTGTTCACAGGAATTATCCTGCCAGTTAAAACAATGCATAAATGTCTATATTAATTTTTTTTAACGCCCGGGGAACATTGGCAACGAAACATGCCCAGTGAGTAGATGACATAAGGCGACAAAGGGACGCGTATTTATGTGAGAATGGTGAGTGATGGAGTGTTAATTAACCATGGCGATGATGATTAACATTCTAGCATGGAAATGGTCCGTTCTTGGCGGCAGAGAGCATTGAATGGATCATTAGAGATATGATGAAGTGGGACACAGACTTATACTATACGAAGATCTCACTGGTCAAAGAACACCCTTGACATGATGTCAACGACAGAACCCAAACTCTCAGGCGTCAAAGTCTCAAATATACTCCTGTTATAAATAGTTGTCATCTCTAATATCAGTAATATCAGTAGCCAAACCGGGGTGTAACACTTTTTACAGGACTCCTCTCAACCAATCAAATTGCTAGAATCGTCTCATATTTTGGATAATTGCTATTACTGAAAAAAGACATATGACTGTGTTCTTACGATTGTTTCTCCTTATAACTACGAACAATGTTATCGGTGCGTAGGCATATGGCATACTAGAGTAAGGAATATTATGATAGCTGTTCTTTGGCAAAGGTGCATAATACTTTATTTTTGAAATACTAATGTGTTATATATTATGTTAGATTTGCCTTAAGCACAACAATATATGTATGCAGGTATATTCACCACTCAACCAGCTCGTTCACACTACCGGGTAATATAATTGAAGCTAAATTGGTACTAGAAAGAATGGGTGAAAACCATTTTTATCAAGAGTATATTGAGACTAAAGCAATGCTGAAGAATTCAGATCTCTGCATGACACTTGCATTCTAGTATGCTACCTATAGGGAAACAAATATAGATCTATACAAATAGTAATATTATAGCATTCTACAAAAAAATAGTTTACGGTTACAATATCACCAAAGTAACACCCTAACTTAAAGTGTTTTCCTTCAACGTGGACAGGCTCCGTGTTCTATGTACGACAGTTGCATCTCGTCACATGATATTTCTCCATTTATGACGCCACCTACAATTTGAAAAGAATGACGCGAATAATAAACCAATCCAGTATATATTTGTATCACCCAATACTGGCTCCCACTGGAGATAGCATCAAGAGGACACTTATGTTATTCTCCCGGAGATAACATTTTTCTTCTTCACTGATTTGTCAAGACATAGATTATAAGGGACTGGATAGCCAACTCCTGTGTTCTCGTTCTCTGTGTTGCGCCAAACGAGACTCGAGCCGTCGGTTTCCGTTTGAACTTTACTGCACTATGGCGATACACGACACTGATATGGGGATGTTGATCTTCAATAAATGTATATGGATTAAATATGTAATGCGTACCCACTATTTTCTTACCGTAACATCCCACACAAAAGTGTCTAACCATGATCAAAACACAGCTTTGCTAATCTCTGGGGAAAAGTGTAAACGGCATATGCGACGTCATACTAATTGTGACACATCCATAGGACTGTGACGTTGTAACAGTTTACCCTTTACCGGAAATGTAGCAGACCTCTGTGAGAAAGATTCTTTCTGCTACATCGTCATATGAAAATTAGCAGGAATCGGCTATCCAGTCCCTTACAATCTATGTTTAAACAGACTAACTTTGCACACGAATCATGTGATGGCTCACAGAGTTCGCGACTCAGTAATCTTCCGTCTAGTGTCAATCAAGGGTGCAGCGCAGAGTGTTAAATAACTCGTTCAACGTGTTATCGATATACATATTTGATGTTAAATCGGGCCCCGCACCGTTGCTAAAAATAGCTGGCAAGATGGTGGCTGGAGATTTGCTGATTGAGTGACGAATGTCACAAAATACTACGTGAAAACAACGTGTTCCTTCCA